>CACKRE030005164.1:53706-75595 GCA_902602495.3 Ectocarpus sp. CCAP 1310/34
GGGGGGGGGGGGATCGGTGCCAACATGATCTGCTGTTACACCTGGCGTGTTGCTGCACCTCAATCCTATTTTTTTGGTGGTTTGAAAACCGTTGAAAAAGAGACACTTGCTGTTTTAGTGCCGCTTCTTGTACATAGTCTAGACCATTTTCATGTGACCGAGCCGGAGGTGAACACCTGTTGTGCGCATGGCTTGATGGACTTGGTGGTATTGTACACGGCGTACCATCATACGAGGATACCGGAGGAGGAGGCCTCGCTGCCGTTGCTACTGCTGTACCGATGGTACATTGCTTGGAAGATGTGTAGATCCAGAGGTAGACGCCGCCGCCCGCGTTTGGTCGTCTGACAATACGGTAAAATCGTACCACCTGGGTGTCAAGAACGACGCACACAGAGGGAAAAACACGCGAGTGAGAATATATCATACAAGCATATGGATTCATTCACCAACCTCTTCCAGCTCCGGATAGCATCCCTCCATCACGCTCCACACTTCTTCCTCCGTCCCGCCTTCGCTCGCTAGCTGCACCATGTAGTCAGCCACCGCTTCGTCCAGCTCTGAGGCATCCATCCCTTCACGGTCCAGGTACTGCAGAAGAACATCCATGGTGCATAGGAGGGCAAGAGGATGTGGCTGTGGTGCGATGGTGCCAGTCTGTGTCTGTCTCACTCTCTTGTTGCTCCTTGTCTCTTGCAGTTGCCTCTAGCTCCTCTATCGACAGAACTGTCACCGATTCACCGATTGGCCAATGACGTGCATGCATGATGGGAAGGACGAAGGACTGTTTGGTCTAAGGTAGTTTTTCGCAGGCCGCGAGCTACACGATACAGCATTCAGTGCGGGTCTCTAGCGGACGTAGGAGGTGAGAGGGATTGATATGTTCATGACTGTTCGGGCCCGGGTACCATGGGATTGGAACGATACCTGATGTTCGTTGAAGAATCTTGTGTGAGACACACGCGCGCGTTCCAATTTCAAAATTGTGGAAGTCTACAGATAAAGAAGGCGACATAAGATATCACCCCCCCCCCCATTTTCAAACCCAAACACAGCAGTGGCGGAGCCGAATAGGGCGGCAATGGAACCGTCCCGTCGAGAGCTTTCCGAGAACGTATCAGTTGATTTATGCATCCTTTTCGACGTGGGGTAATCGAGATTCGAAAATTGGTCCAGATGATGTCGTCACCTAATAATGCATGCACTCACCCGACAAGCAGCCCCCGCGTATCCGTGTACGTGCCCACGTTCTATGTATCTATTCGTGCCTGTGGGTTTGGCTCTGGGTTCTCGGCTATGGATGACATCGGTCTTTTACTACCAAATAATAAACGCAATATTGGCGAGTAAAAGTTGGGCTTGCTCGCAGTTATCATGCACGACTGGCTGTCTAAAACTTCTGTAGACTAGTCTACAGAGTCAGAGCACAGTATTTTCCTGGAAGATTCTTTTCGGATAGCACACAGGGAGGCACTCCTCTGCGGTGCACGCCATTCTTCCTTTGCGGCGAGAAGGATTATTCAGTTAAGTTCCTTCCCTCACGTGCGTTCGCAAACAGCTTTTCGCAGCAGCAGCAGTGCACCACGTCAGGATTCATGGTACGAAACGAGGACATTAATCAAGGGTGCCGATCGGGATTCCAACACGAAGAAAGAAGAGATTTACGACGTTTCCAAGTGGACCATCGAGAGGCACCCGCTCTGTACTTTGCGAGCGAATCCCGAAAAACTTGGAGTGTCGGTACTTTGGTTGCGATGGTGTCGAACGGGAGGTTGGCCGATGTTGCACGAGTATATGTGGTGGGCTGTTGCGATAATTTCTATGTCAAGTCGTACACGAAGGATTTACCTCTCCCAACGGTAGAAATTGTGGTTCAGCGTAGTGCGGTGGCGAAGGCCGGAAACGACTTGCCCGACCACGGTACGAGTATTGGGGGTTAGGCGTGCATGCAAGCCTGGTTGCCCGTGTAGTGACCATCACCCCGTGGACGGTTCGGTCGACAGCAATCGAGCACGACGACCGATTGCCGCACGTGCCCGACAGGCTTGATCGAAAACCATTCCCTCATAAATGTCACGTTTCTTGTCCACAACCTACCAAACACCGGGGTATTCGAGTTGGACGCAACCAGTGAAGGCAAGACGTCCGACGAACATGACATGCAAGCACCGAGATACTGAAGTGCTCGATGACAACAACAAAGAGCATCGAATGTAGTACTGGCAGAAGGAGGGCGAGCATCGCGGGAAAAACATGAAGAAATAAGCCATACTCTACAATATAGGTATCCTCCCGCAAGACCCCCTGACTCCAATGGCTGGCCGCTTCACAATCGCTCATCCACAGCCGCGGGCAAGGTTCACATCGTTTAGTGCGTTCCACGAAAGCAACAAACCTGGAAAGCAAGATCGAACCAACATCCACAAGAGGAAATAAAACGAGATACGCTTCGAATCCAAATCAACATCTAAAAGTCCCGAAAGGAACGACGGACATCTTCCAAAAACGCCGACCTGTCCTGCGGCGGGCACTTTTCTACGTCGTACAGCCCTTTCCACAGCAACGTGCACTCCGGGTGAAAGAGAGGTCGGAGGCCTCTCGACACTATTCGCCTGCCGGGGTCGCCTACGTATCGTACGTTCCAAAAACTGTTCCCGAAAGTGGTCACCATGCCAACCTGTTCACAAGAAAAAAAAATGCAGCCAGCAGCGAAGACAACAGAGCGACCGACGGCAAGGCGTTTCGAGGCGACGACACCTAACAGACCTGTAGCGTTCACACGGATTCATTCTATTATAGTGTTCCTGCAAATTCTTGTTTAACATGTGCCACAATGTTCGGTCTCGTGTTGTGCGCAGAGCAATATTACGAATACGTCATACACGTCGATGATCTACCTTTATGCAGAGATCGGGCTACCAAAACACGGGCGCCTTCAGAAAGACAAAAGTGTACAATGACCTTGCCTCTGCGGCTGATATGCTTTGAGACGAAGAGGAATGCCTTCCCAGCACTGCGTGCGGGCGTAATCTGTAACAGATTTCAGCACATCTCTCATCATGTAGAACCTGGTGTAACTGCTAGGTGCCCGATCTGAGACGCCGAGGGGGGCAAAAACCACTAGCGTTGGCAGGGTTTTTCGTATTATGTTACCACGTTGGATAAAGCATACGATCGGGGAAGTTGGGCTAGGGTTAGGGTTAGGTAATAAGGTCTGCGTCCCCCCTCCCTGTTCTGTTTCTTCACAACCGTATTAATCGCGGGAAGGCGGTCCGCTACAACAGGATCTTAGGTGCGTTACTTCGAACGGTACAGTAGCCTGCCTTTCGGATGTTGGTGAGTCGGCTGATGAAGCCGGTCTTTGGGTGAGGCTTCTCCACGCCATTCGGGAGGTCGAATGCCACTCCCGGCATCAGCGTTCGGTCAAGCCAGCCCTACAGCAAGGGAGATTACGCAGGCACCGTCGAGTGGATGGGGAAACCGGGAGGGGAGGAGGGTTTTTGATCCCACCCACGGTTAAAGTGAAACGATGCATAGGTAAAGTCAGTAAGTAGGAGGGTCTTGGCGGTTGGAGTATAGCACATGACCATCCCCAGGCATCAATACGAGTCCAAAACACGGGCCAGCACGTCTTCTACCAAGTACGCGGTTGTATACAAGCCATTTCGTATAACATGGCGCCGATGTCAACATGGTCGGTCATGGCCTCTTCTCCACCCTCCGCTCCCTCCTAGAACATAGCACAGAACCCCACAAGATGGTGGGCTTGCGATGTCTGCGGGAAAATAGCTAAAACGTTGTGCAAACCACAGCTAATGACATTCCTTGAGTGTACTCAAGATGTGGACTTCTTCGAGACGCGTCGCCATCAAAATGGAGTGGGACCAGAGGAATTGGTTTATGAACATTTCCAGCGCCGTCGACGCAAATCCCCACCGTGACTACCCTGGACACCCTGTCCACCATCGCTTCGAAAGCTACCTCTTACATCAGACGGAAATCATGCTGACGGCGGCAACGACACCTTCAAAATGGCAGGGAAGGAATACCACCAAGTAGGATAGCACAGCACAAGCCCCGAGCACCATTGGAGATCGTCCACGTGCCCCTTCACGTCCTCCGCAACCTGTCCGTCGCGGAACGCCGTCATGAACCCTCGGTGCTCCTGTCCGCCCAGGGCCGCCTGGAACTGCTCCTGGTAGAGGTTTGTCACCCGCACTTGATGTCCTGCGATCGTGAAACCGAGAATATGTACTTATGCGATAGCCGTCCGTGCGCAATCAGACGGGAACGGACGCATCCATGCGCAGCCATCGAACAATGATCGTGACTACTTGTGCCCGAGAGGTGGAGAGCGCGGAAAACTCGCAGAAAGCATGCGCAGATGATCGATCGCTTTGGAACTCACGCACATCGAGTACTAAGCATTCCAAAAGGCCGGACTATGCCATTCCCATGGACACCTTGCCAGCGCTTCCTCGCAGCAAAATCGTGAAAATTGCTGTACTGCTGTACTGCTGTAGCAACGCGGTTTACAGTTGCTTGTTACGCGGTTCGCCTGATTACCTACCGGATTTCGCAGCCAACCACGAGGATAAGGGCTGCTGGTGCAATGCACAACGCTCAATTAATCTCGTACGCATACGTACAGCAGTAGCAGTTGCTCGACAGCGTGTAGGTCTACAGTTACCCCGTGGATGTTATTGCAGGGCTAAGTTGTCGTTAACACATACATATCGCGCGCGGTAACACAAGACGATAGATTTTGTCTCTTGGTGAAGTTGCTTTATTAATTGGCGTGGCAGAAACGGGAAACAAAGCCTAAGTACAACTTCCATGAAACAGCTACTACATACATACCGCAACGAAGGCGGCGATGCAACGCCGCTCTCGTTGGATTTTGGCGACTCTACAGCAGTACCGCAGAACACGCAACAACGAGGGAGTTGGCAACGGTAGTGCTGCTAATTTTCGAAATCCCGAAGAATGCCAACGCACCTGCATCTTTTAGCGAGTCCCGCACGGCCTCCCCCAAAGCCAAGGTGAAGGACGGGTCCTTCCCGTTAGGGTGGACCTGGACCACCACGATCTTCTCCTGGACGCCATACTTGTCAGAGGGAGGCGGCGGGACGAAGGAGGTCACCCGATTGAGCGCTCGCATAGCACCAGCCAAGAGAGAAGGCAAGGGCTGCCGACGCGACACGCTCGCCGCAGGACCTGACATTGCAACCCCGAGAGCGAGAGGATACCAACACAAAGCACCTCCCCGGCGGCATCGGTGATCGGTGATCGGTTTGGTCAAGTGCGGCGGGAAAGCGAGAACCACTCGCCTAGAACCACAGAGAAACAACAGCCTTTCGAACCATTTTCTGAAACCCTCCGGCCCGTGTTGTTTCCGTGCGCCTCTCTTGTACAAGAGGTGGTTGGGGAGCAGCGATCACGACCGCTTTTTAAGCAGCGCATCAAGGTCTTGGATGGTGACACAGCAGTCATAGTGTATTCGGGGGCTACATCTGGTTCCAACAACACGCTGCCAATGGATCGTAATTATTCAACGGCGCAATTACAATCGTCCCGAACCGATACTTTTGCTCCCTGCTGCCCACTGCTTCCCATGCCCACGGCTCACTGCCACATTCGCCGCGGTTCAGAGCTTTCGAGGTCAGCCGTCCGAGATCAATCAGCAGAGTAGAGCGCGCTCATGAAGGTCACCGTGAAAAGTGAGTGTTCTTCTTGAGGTTGACAATACGAGACCTGTTGGGTCCCATTCCAGTCGTCCGCAGGGGCAGTCGCCGACTCTCGTTCTTCTTCTTCTCCTGTCAGCTGAATATGAGATGCCTGTTTGTCCTATCTGTCCTGGATTACGCTATTCTGCTGTGCAGGGTGAGTTGCCTGGATTTTCCCATACTCGAAGTTGGGGACCAGCGAGCTGCGAACTGCGTGTGTCGATACGAGGGTGGGGCTATCTGCTGTCGCAGCCCAGGGCGGGTCCGAGTGCTTGTACAAGCGGCCGCCCGTGGGGCGCTGGCGATGATGAGGCCAAGCTTTGGGATGCTGGCTGCCATCACGGGCAAGCCTTAACGGCCAGCTGGCTTACTGAATATGGCGCAAATCGTTCGCATCCATTCCACACTACAACGGTTGAATTTGAGAATACACGCTTTATCCGGCTGTCTCCTCTATCGTTGTTCCGCAAATACACCGCAAGTACAGCGGTGCAGCTGCCGACGCAAAGTGGTGTTTCTGAGTGGCTCTTGATCATCGTTTTTACAAGAACATTCGCGGCTGTTTCAGTCACGGATATGTGACTGTTTTGTACCTCCGGTCGCCCAGAAGAATTTTTTTACACTTGATTCTCCGTGATGGGGGAATGCATATGTCGCTGACATGCAGGTGGGATTACCTGTTGTAGTAGGGCCACAACCAATCGTTGTTTTCTTGAGTGAGTCGCACAGCCCTCGCGCAGGATTGCCCTCTTTCCTTCCTGAGCCACGTATGTACCTATCTCTTGGCGTGTCATTCGACGTGTCGCCACGCAGATGGCACGGAGTGGCGGTGTGGAAGTGGGACGTGAACGAAGACGTGTGCGGTATTTGTCGCCTAGCGTTCGACGCCTGCTGTCCCGATTGCACCGTTCCGGGGGACAACTGCTCGCCAGGTGAGCTTTTTCTGTACCTCGGTTGTACAGGCTCTCTACGAGGGTACCTCCCTGTCGTTGATTGTGGCGTTTACATCGCGGCCTGCAGATAGACAACAGACGGTCTGCTTCTATGGTTTCGGTGGACGGAAAACGCTTCTTTCTCCGTGGCCGCTTTTCTGCTCCTACACCGCGGTGCGGTATGAATTTGTGCGTTAGACTTTGCTATAGTCTTTGTGGTTCTCACGGCAACGCGGGGGTAGGGCTCTGCTTTATGTGCGGGGAATGGTGAGTATACCTTAGTTTGTGTCCATTACACATTTTCCTCCCCGCTGTGCCTTTGTGGCCCTGTTTGCGGGATATCTGGTGTATCTGCCAGCTTTGCAGCATCTATGCGAGTGCTACAGCATTTGCCCTATATCGCGGGTTGCTTTCCGCTCCTGTACACACCCTACATGCTCACACCTTTGACGGGTAAAACCAACTTTTGCGAAGCCGGCAGCTTTGAAGTTGCTGACATACCTGCGACCGTTTCGCGCTTCCCCCGTCTGCTGCGCCTTGGGCCCCGCGAATAACGTTTGTTGGCACCCACGCCATATTCTGCCATCCTTCTCGCATGCCGTGAAAACTCAGTATGGGGGCAGTGCAACCACACCTTCCACATGCACTGCGTCCTGAAGCACCTCCAGTTCGCCACGCACCAAAACCGACCGCAGCAGTGCCCGCTGTGTCGTCAAGAATGGCAATTTCGAGAGGCGCAGCCGGCAACAGCTGAGGAGCACGACTGACGCTTGATGGCCTTGCCGCTAACCCGGCGTCGCCTCTTTTCATGTACCCTTCTGCGAAATGGTGTGGCCGGGGGGGGGAGGGGCGTGCTCATGTATTGCGTGCCTGGCGGTTAGGCCATTGACCTCGCGTCCTCGAGAGGTGGTCGGGGAGGTCTAGCAAGAGCAACGAGGAGCAGGGGGCGGGATGGATACGACCGAGAGCGCCCTGGTTGAGCGGGCGAGGGCAAGAGGGGGCTTTGGAAGATGCACATTGATGCATAGCCTCCGCCGCCGTTCGCCGGGCTTTGTTTGTTGTGTGCCTCGCGCGGTCCAGTGCTACGGAGGGTTGTGGCTCTCTCATGTTCGTGTTGCTGTGACCAAAACACTGTAAATATTCGTTTTGTTTATCACCATGTAGTTTTCGCGTGGTCCACGTACATTCTGCGTTTGCGGTGTGGAGCAGCCGGTGTCTGATGTTTCGTGATTGGCGCCCAGGTGGATGCCAACGACAGCACAAGTACCTTGACTCCGTGGGGAAAGGGAGCCGGTTTTGGCTAGTTTTCCGAAAGTCGAGAAGGATGCGCCGGGTGGAGTCAATGATTCGGAAGGGCGTCGCTAAACGCATATTTTTGTTCTAGTTTCACCTTCCATCATTTCTTGAGTGCCTCCCGATACAGCAGGGTCAAATCACTGCTCCTTGTGGACCTTCGGGGCACATGCTCGTATGCGTCTCCCGTCTCGCTACTATGGTGACTGTCCTTTGCGTATTTTCAAGTGAACGGAAACTAGCGCTGCCTTGTGGGGCGACGTCAGTCTCTGTTGACCTTAAGGGCGCACCTAGGTACGCAGTGTTTCCTCTTCAATAATTCACGAAACGCCTGCATATCTGAGTTTCCAAAGTATAGCTCCAGTACGAAACCCCCATCGCAAACTAAACCGTCCGCTGACCTCCTTCGTGTACAGTGTTGGCATCTGAGATTGTAGCCCTTGTGATAGACGAAGATTAGCAGTCCGCCATTCTCGAACCGAACCTTACATGATCGAGATCGGTGAGCCACCAGCAGGATTTTTGAAGGTGCTGTGCGTTCCGATTTTGGAACGCTTCAAGCACCTTTGCTTGTGGAACTCGTCATGCTGCCACGCTTGCTTTTCTTCTGTATTGCGAGCAGTCATTGCTTTGGTCCACGCCAAGAGACCGAAAGACGGGACAACGAACAGCGGCTGCAGCAGTCGTCGTCAGTCAAATGCCCCCGAACAAGAAACCAGATTATCGGAAACGTTAAGAGAAGAGCAAGCTATTCACCGGTCGAATTTCTTGACATGGATCACAACAATCGCCACTGGCTGTGTGATATCGACCCTTGGGAGTTGGCAGGAGCGGTCTGTGAGCCAAGCTTGGTGGACCAAACTGGAAAGTTGCATCATTTTCACGCCCCATACGGTGCACAGCAAAATAGCGAGAGACGATTCGAAACTCACCATTCGCATTCCAAGAAAAAAACGGGAAACAACACAGACGTCGACACGATAGCTTGCCGTCACTGTTCGGTGTTAACAGCAGTCGCCAACAAATCATTGCTGGCTGTGCCATCGAACACTCTACTACAGTGGTGCTGCGCCGAAGGGGCCGCTGAGTTTCCGCACCCCGGCGACAACCTTCTACTTTGCGCCCCCCTGCATTAAACACCCCATCCCGTGCAACTCCACACAAACCCCGAAGCCAAGCAATTCCTGAGCTTCCTTTCCCAGTAAGCCAGAAAAGAGACCGTCAATATACGCAAGCGGGCCGCGTCCTTACTCCCGAAGAAAGACTGGGTGCCCATCGCCGCTTGGAATGTTCGCACGACCGCTTTCACTGCAATTGGCGTGTCGCGTACCAAGAATACTGGTAATTTAGCTGGCGAGCACGATACCGATGGCCGCCGCCATAGCCTTAGTGGTCTCCACCGCCACCTGCGCCTCGGCCGCCTCGCGGGACCCCTCGGTTGCCGCGTCCATTTCGCGTTTCGCGGCATCGTACGAAGACTTCACCTGGATGGCACCACATTCATGCACAGGCGTAGATGACAACACGGTACAAATGCCCACCACACGAAGAAAAAAAGATCAAGATTGAAATATAGACGTACGCGTATGGGCCACTCCACCGTCCGTGCAGGAACCAAAAAACTCGTGAACATATTTGTTCTTGGAAGGGCATTGGAGGCGGGTAAACGCTTGGGCGTGTGCCGCTACGAGGCTTGAAACCAAAGACTACCAAACGTCGTCAAAACGTCCTCGTCGATCTACGGAGATTCACGGTGATCCACGGAAAGGTAATGAAGTGAAACGATCCGCGATAACACCGGGAGCCGCGCTCACCATCACATTCGCACTTTAGTCCGACGCTCTCTACACTGACCACCTTTGCAGGTGGCCTTTAGAGCAAATGATTCTCGTGAGAACCCGAGAACTAGCTCACGAGAGAGCACTGGATTAGGTGTAAGACGAGGAGCTGAAAATTGACAAAGTGCTGGACAAATCAGAACGTTCTTTGAAGAAAATCACACAAAAAGCGGGAGGCGTGCATACACGATAAAAAACTCAAGGGAGTATGGTGAGGAAGAAAAACGGAGAATGCTGCGAAAGGGGCCAAAACGGTCCACCTGCATTTATGAGGACGGAGGAGAAACAACAACCACAACACACGACAGCAACATGTAACAACTCACCGCCCCCTCATCGATTTCTTCTACCCTGACTGCCTCGATAGCAGTGATGTCCGTGACGGAGGTGGGGTGGGTCAGAGCAAACCCAGCGGACACGAAAAACTTCTCAGGCTCCTGCCCCTGTGCCGCCGAAGCGATGGGTCGCCGGGCAACGCGAGTCGAGAGAGTAACACCCCGTCGAACAACGAGGGGCATCGGGGGTTCACAAAAGGAACGACCGACGACGAACACATGCTCCCCCGTAGAAAAGAAGGGCTCGATGGTTCGAAAGGAACCATTTTGAGGTGCCAGGGCAATCCAGAGTAGAGAATGCTGATCCATGCCAAGGCGCGGATAACCAACATGCGATACAGTCTATCTCTCACTCGAGAGAGATCGACACGGAACAAGGCTCTGAACAAGGCAAGATGGGTGCTCCCGGACGGCGACAACCTCGGCCCAAGATCTCGTGCAAGGGTAGCAACGGGCGTCGCCACTACCGTCTCGGCGTGCCCAGCAATCGTCACCACAGCGCCAACACGCAAGGTTACCGCCGGGCTCAATAGACACACAGGACTTCTCGACCACGGCACGGTCACTTTAAATCGGCGACGGAATCTCGCGTGGGGAACGTCAGAGACCGCAGCCGGATGGCCCACGAGGAATTTATTCGGTCGACAGCGAGCACAAAAAACGTACGCAAATACGGCACTCACCGCCTCATGCACAACCTGAACCACGCCGGGCTTCAACTCCGCGACGATGGGAGAGTGCCCGGCGGTAACACCGTACTCGCCCGCGCTTCCTGGGATGATCACCTGGCCGCCGAAGGGGCGAGTGGGGTAGGTGAAAGAAGATATGGTTGACCATTTGGTTTGCAAGAGAGTCAATCGTTCGCTCCGGAATCAGCTGGAGCAAGCATGGGTGAGAGCGGCGAGATGATGCGAACCAGGAAAAATCCGTGTCGTCTGCAAAATGAAGGTCGCAAAGTCACCAGCTGTACAGTCGGACACAGCAGGTGGGGGAATGATGTACTAGCTGTTGTTGTGCAGGGCGTCTGGTTTTACCCGAGGGCGAACACTGGACTTGAAAAGCGGCTTTCTCGCCAGAGATTGGTACGTGATTTCCGGCTCGTGAAGCGATCGGGGGAGACGCAGTGTGCTGCAGTTCTGCATGGGGAACAACACCCACGCCGTCTCTCGTGGGACTTGGATGTTGCATGTCAATGGCACCACGGACGGTACTACTGCTTGTTTTGCTGTCGTTCGGGATAATCCCGGCAATAATACCGATCTTTCCATCGCGCAAATCTAGCCGTCGAGTCTATTCATTTTTGGGAACCGTTGAGAGTTATCCCGGCACGAGCAGCAACCCGTCTCCCCCCCCAAATGCCTCCCTGTTGACTGCTGTAGAACAGGCCTACATGCCCCATGCCCACAGGAAGAGAACAATTAGGTACCACCAGCAGTGTAGCGTCCGTTGGGACGAGTGCGGCATGCGCGACGACTGTGCGGTGCACTCACCTGGTCGACATCCTTGTCCTTGTAGATAGTCTCGTGCGGCAGGCAAAAGTTTAGCTTCATCACTGCGGGCGCCTCGGCTGTGGAAAAACACCTGGTTGCGGACGGGGATGATGAATCACAGGTATCGCACAAACAGGAACCGGGGTCACCAACGCGCTACAAGACACAATGCATGTTGCGATCTTCTAATATCGGCAGCGAAGATGTTCGGAGTATGCGAATACAAAAAGGAGCTACATGAATGGTGTTGCACGATGAGCCAATCAGCGAGAGGGGTTTGGCGATACACCTGCACGGAGGTGGACGAAACAAGGTACACGCTCAGTAGTTGCATTGGATTCGTACAGCAGCGACGGCGTACAGTACGTCTGCTGTACATTGCCATGTCGTGTACGATGGAAAGTCCAACGCATGTCGACAGAGGTGCGCCGTGACGCCAAATCAAAGCAAGGGGTCCCACGCGAATGCACTTAGCACAGAGCACACACAGCCTTGGCAGCTATTTCTGTTGCAGACTCCATATACGCCGCTCACGCCAGCAAAGCCAGCAGAACACCACCTCTAGCCAGCAAGCACACCAAGTTCCAGATGCTTGGAACGGTGTCGAGCAAACGCATCGACTCTGCAAAGCATCCCAACTCATTGGCACCACCAATCTATCTTGCTCGTCCCTGCTTATCCAAAGTGAGGCCGCACATGCTGCGCGCTTTGCGGGAACATACACAACCCTTCCAACTGTCCGGGGAGGGGGGTGCTGCAACTTTATATACCTCGCTGTTCGGAGCGCCGGCCTAGCCGCTCCCGCCACGCGACTGGCAGCAAGTCCCAGCATCTTTTCTCAGCGGCTTTTGTGTGCAGCACGAAGTCTGTAGCGCGGTCCCTCTGTCTCTCGCCACACCGCTACGTGTCTCTGCTGCTGTCGCTGCCGCTGCTGCTCTTGCTGTGTCCAACCCAACCGGACCTTCCAAAAGCCGCGAACGATCATCACATCACCGAAGGAGGCGTTTTTGTTTTGCGCGCGACGTCGTCGGCCACCAAGTAGAGAAGTCTCCCTCTCTCTCTGGTGCAGTTAGCTAGACCTCTCGTTGGGAAGGAACAAGAGACATGGCTCTTCGATTGGCAACCGTGGCCAAGAGGGCCCTGGCGGCACCAGTGGCCGGTGAGTGCGACGGGAATAATGCGTCCTTTTGTCTGCGTGCCTTGCGCTTGCCGCTGTCCTCACTTTGGCTTCCGTTTGCTTCGCGAGGCAAATCTCTATGTCGTTTATGTTGCGTGGTTCTCGGCGAGGGTTGTTAGGAACCTTCGATTGTGCACAACGACCGAGTTGGGGGCGGGGTAGAGCCCGCCACCTGCGCAATTTCGTGTGTGCGCGCGCCAAGTCGAGGGGTTTCAAGGGTAGCATCCTTCCGATTTTGGCTCGCGCGCCAGCGCCCTCGCGTTGAGACGCCAAATCTCCCCTGATCGCCGGGTACAGCCTGCCCGCCGCAGAGACGAAGGTCGGACCGAAAATCACCATCACGAAACAGACAGACCCGCCTGGCCTTGCCGGAACGCTGCAATGCGCGGAATGCCCACACACCACTACGGTGTTGGACTGGAGGTATTGACTCATCTGCGCGCTAGGTTGGCTACTGCACCTGGAGCATTCCCGTTGCTTTGCCCACGTGTTGCACCCCCCTGTTCTCCGAAGAACAGCACGGAATGTTTGGAGGCCCAAAAATTTGCCAGGCACACGACACGACACACCCGCGCGCGGGAGCCTTTTCGTGCGGCTCTCTCTCCCTGAAGAAAGACCAGCTTATGACAGCGCGTGTCTGCTGGAGCTGCTGCCGACCGTTGGCATGTGGCGGCAAGCTTTAGTGCACGTTCGGACTTTCGACCATTGCATTCCGGGACCTGCCTAGGTTTGACAGCACGTGTTTTTGCTGAGCATACTCCCTCCTCAAAAGTGTCAGTGGTGGTGTTATTTTTTTGCACTTGTACGACGAGGGCAACCACCGTCTCGTAAACGTTCTTCCCTGTGGCTCAAATGTCTTGATGATTGCTTACCGCAGAACTCCTGCTTCTTGCATTCACGTCTCAACACATCGCGTATGATATGGTTCTGCTATGCATCTCGGGGCCGCCGGATCGTGGCCATCGGTGGTTTCGCTTGTAGCTCCGCGCGCCGCAGACCGTCGGCGAGAGTTCGCACCCCACAGGACACCGTTTCTTGTTCCTCACCTGATGCGAGAACAAGACCACCGGTCAACGTTTTTACGTTCGTCCACACACCATTCTGGCCTGTGTGCACACGCGGCAACATGCCTCTCTCACTGTTGCTGCTACGCGGCAGCTCTCTCTCTCTCTCTCTCTTTCTCTCTTTCTCTCTCTCTCTCTCTCTCTCTCTCTCTGGGTTCCCTTAACTATTTTGCCGTACCTCACACAGATGTCCCAACCCAGTTGTGTGTGTTAACCTCCCCTGTGGGCGGCGCGT
This sequence comes from Ectocarpus sp. CCAP 1310/34, assembly GCA_902602495.3. Taxonomy (NCBI): domain Eukaryota; class Phaeophyceae; order Ectocarpales; family Ectocarpaceae; genus Ectocarpus; species Ectocarpus sp. CCAP 1310/34. The sequence goes on from CACKRE030005164.1 coordinate 67,797, forward strand.
GCTCTGTTGTTGTTTGTGCAGCTGGACGGTCTAGCTTCCACGCCTCCGCCCTGGCCCAGGCAGGCTCCGTCGGGCGCGTGACCCAGGTCATCGGTGCCGTTGTGGACGTGCAGTTCGACAAGGACCTGCCTCCCATCTTCAACGCCCTCGAGGTGCATCATCGTATATGACCGCGGTTGTGAACAACCTGTGCGGTGTGTAAGGCTTTGTGTTTTTGTAATCGACGCGGGTGTTTGTGCTTTGGTTGCTCAGCGCTTTGCGCGGATCGCACTAGAAGGTGCTATGTATATGCTCGCAGGAACCCCAACCTCCCCTCTCTCGTCTGTTCCGGACTTGTGTTTTGTACAGGCCCGTTAGTCAAAATCAAGCAGTGCACTTTTGTTTGCACTGATTGCACCTGTACTACGTGATGTAGAACCACCGTCTAACGACTATTGGGCAGGCGGAAGAATAGTAAAACCAGCGTTGCTCCACCGCCGTGCCTTGAGTCTGCAACCACGGGCGAGACAAAGCGTAGATGCCAGGGGAGCCACCTGCTGTTGCCATTGTTTACGCAGTAAGTCAAGACCAATCATGAGTTGACACCGATGGTGTTTGACGTACAAGAGGAGTCCAGGCTGCTGCCGCTCAGTGTTGCCCCCAAGTTCCACTTATTCACAGCAGGCCATCGAAACGCTCCCCAATCCCATCGTCGGTTTCATGTGGCCATGGCTTGTGTGGGCGTGGCGTTAAAAAAAATAGCTCTGAAGTAAATCTGAACAGCAACGTCAACCGATGGATGTGATTTTTGATCAGGTGAACGTGGCCGATGGTGCATCGCGACTGGTGCTCGAGGTGGCACAGCACCTGGGAGAGAACACCGTCCGCACCATCGCCATGGAGGCCACCGAGGGGCTCACTCGTGGACAGGTATCTACGATGTCCACGATATGCACTGCAATACCTTCAAGCAAGCGAGGCAGCACATCTACGAATAGAAGGATCTCACGGCAGCTAGTGCATCGACTAAGGACCCGCCCAAAAGATGGCTTGTCGACCGACAGACAGCGTTAGCCACAACATGACAGGAATCTGGGTGCGGACGTCGTGCTCATGTCTGTGCACAATGCATACAGCAGTACAGCAGTAGTACTTGTAGAGAATGTGCATAATATGGTTGATCATGCCTACAGCGATAGGTGCAGCGCAAGACGAAACTACGACCACAGCGTGGAGAGACAGCTCGGGATAAAGTTTTCGTCACGAGGATTTGTTGTCCGGCCGTGTGTCAGAAGAAGGCCTGTTGCCGTGTCGGAAGCAACGCTTGTGAACATGACCTACCTCCTCGTGGCGTTGTAGGTGCGACCATACAAAGTTTGAAGTCCCACTTTGTGTTTCTACAACAATATATCATGCCGCTCTGTTTTTGTTGTGTTACAGGGGTGCACGGACACCGGCGCGCCTATCATGGTGCCCGTGGGTCAGGAGACTCTCGGACGCATCATGAACGTGATCGGGGAGCCCGTGGACGAGAGGGGCCCAATCAACTCCAAGGCCAAGGTGAAAGCAAAAGAAAACGATCGAAAGATTGTACAGCAGTCACACCTGTTTCGCATGCGGAAGCTAAAACAATGCAAGACCAGGGGCCAAGATTGTTGCGATGCGTTTTTTTCGAAATATGTGTATGCGTATGCATCCTATGTTATTCTCAGGACAAGGCACGCGTGCGCGCTGTGTCTTGCGTCGTGTGTTTGTCTGAGCCGTCCGTCTTTGTACGGAAGACGCGACTATTGTCAGTCGATTTGGTTGTCGCGAACCAACACAGAAAATGCCTAGGACCGCCTGGAGACGAAAGAAAATGTGCTTGCGTTGTTCCTGTTTCCTCTTGCCATGTGGTAGTTGCCGCGTTCGCCACAGACCCAGCGCCTGTCGTAATGCCGGCTTCGAATGTCCCACAAGACGTCCGTCTCTCCCATGACCCACGTCCCGTGGGACCGATAGCTCCAAGGAAATGACCCACTTGTCTGTTTCTTTTTGTCTGCGTTTGCCTGTGTCCTGTTTCTGTTTTTCTCCCTCGGCTGACCGTCTGGTTTGGGAAATGCAGGCGCCCATCCACAACTCCGCCCCCACCTTCGAGGAGCAGGGCAAGAGCCAAGAGATCCTCGTCACCGGAATCAAGGTATGCAGTATGTATGCTCAGTATGTGTGCTGTGTACAGCCAGTACAGTAGGGGGCCCTCTATAGTGCCGGTATGTGTTCAGAGAGCAAAGCGGCACTATACCGGGCACCGGCACTATTCAGAGTACAGGAAGACTTGATATTCCGGTGTGTGCGAGCCGAAAACACCGGCACTATACCGGCAACCGGCATTATATCGGGCCACCCACTGTAGTGGGTTTCCTTGCAAAATGCTGACGGGAAAATGCTCGTTGTCTGGTTCACGGTACGGTATCGCTGGTACACGGAGAGTACAGTAACGTTGCCGTTTCCCGCAAGGCCTGGTGCCCCTTTGGTAACATGTAACATGGACGCATTAAGCATCGTCATCCCCGGTTGCAGCACGTGGATTTCTCTTCCTTCTGTCTCGTCATTTGTTCTTGTAAGTCCTCTCGCTCCCTCTCTATCTCTGTCTGTCTCTCTCTCTCTCTCTCTCTCCCTCTAATTCTCCATTTCTCTGTGATTCTCGTGGCAACGAAACGTCGAAGGTGGTTGACCTCCTGGCCCCGTACGCCAAGGGCGGAAAGATCGGTCTGTTCGGCGGTGCCGGCGTCGGGAAGACCGTGGTTATCATGGAGCTCATCAACAACATTGCCACCAACCACGGTGGTTTCTCCGTGTTCGCCGGCGTGGGGGAGCGCACCCGCGAGGGTAACGACTTGTACCACGAAATGATCGAGGGTGGCGTTATCAAGGCAAGATATACGATAGTGGGGAAGGAAAGTAGGCAAGAAGCAGAAGTTTTCATGTTGGTTTCAGGTGTTGGGTGAGGTTGTGCGAGACTGGTGGTGTCAAGGCAAGGGATGTATGTTGGTGGAAGTAGTTGTTTTTATTTGTGTGAGGTATGTGTTCGCCTTGTACAGACAAAAGCTGCAAAAATGAGGACAGCAGGGCCTGTTTCGCTATGTTTCGTGAGGTGATCGGACTGGGTATGCCAAGGCAAGGGAGGAAACTTGAGCTCGAGGGTTTATTGATACATGAGTGTCCTCTGGTTTTGCTGGCCAGCATGCTTGCTGTTCTGAAGACTACGGTCGCCCAGGAATAAAGTTTCATGAAAGGGTGGCGGGGGCTCGGAAGAAGAGGGGGCACTTGATATTGTCGATGGTACTGCTTTTCTTGTAGCGGTCATGATGATTCTAATCGGCTAGACAGTATCTGAAAAAACGACTGCTGATAACACGAACATTAGAACTGAACCGATACCTTGAGCCCCCTCCACCATCGAAAGAGCGCAACTGCGTGTGCGAAGATTGTTGATTTTTGCGGAGTGTCTTTGCCCGGGTGCGGAGGGTGTAAGACAAGAGGTGAAACATATACCCCGGCGGGATGATACCTACCTTCGCGCTGATGCAGTTTATCAAACATGTTAGACTTCTGACAGCATCATGCTGAAAGCGATCGGCGTCAACGAGCTGAGCGAAGGTAGTTATTTTGTTTGTGTGTGTGCCTTTGTATTGTATTGTCTTCGCTGTGGTTTTCGAGCCAAGCTTGCCTCTGTATTGTTGTATGGTAACGTCTGTAGAGTCGTACGCGTAGCAATGTCTTAGATTTAGCGGCATCAGGTTTCTAGAAAGATTTTGTGGGCTTTTCCCTCGAGGTCTGGCGTGCTGTGTTGAACGTGCAGACGAGGATACCACCGTACTTCGGACACGTGGTGTTGTAAGCCAGCATCCTCGCCGTCTTTTCCGTATTGTTGCCTTGCCCGTTCTGTTGCTGAACGTCACTTGCCGGGGGGGAACTGCTGAGTCTGCTGCGTCCAATTCTCTCGGTGTTGATGTGGTCAGAGTCGCGAACCCGCGCTGACACGCATGTTCCCTTGTAGCGTAGTTTCGTTTATTCTTGTTCCTTGTGTGCAGTGTTGGCGGACACTTCTAGACAATTGAGTAGGTGGGGCTCTGCCGTTACCCTGACATGGCCTCTTGTTCTGTTTTTTTGGGTCGTGACTCATTCGTTTGCCTCCCCCCATCCCCACCCCCACCCTCCCGTCCTCTTTCGCCCTCTCTCTCGGGGTTTATTAATTTCGTCAGATCACCGAGGACTCCACCAAGGGCTCCAAGGCCACCCTGGTGTACGGGCAGATGAACGAGCCCCCGGGTGCTCGTGCCCGTGTGGCCCTGACCGGGCTCACCATCGCCGAGGTGCGTCACGTCCCGTCCACGTGCTCTTCGTCAGATACTCTCTGAAGATACGATCGCTGCTGCTGGTGCTGCTGGTGCTGCTGTTGTTTGGCGGTGTTCGTCGAAGGCCTGAACACGCCGAAATTGTGCATGTATCAACTCTCACTACAATGGACGCCAAGTTTTGGTCATTTTTCGGTGCAGGCAGTACTCGCGAGACGGCCGAGGGACGGGATGCCTACTCTCTCTTAATCGCTGGTGCTGCTGTTTGTTGTAGCTTGTTGCTTGTCGAACGCCTGCTGAAGACCCCACCGGTGGCGACGCGCATTTCAGACGTACCCAACCTTCCAACCCCCCCATTTTTGCACCCTTTTTTTGTTTGAGCAGTACTTCCGGGACGCCGAGGGACAGGACGTGCTTCTTTTCGTGGATAACATCTTCCGTTTCACCCAGGCAGGAGCCGAGGTGTCGGCGTTGCTGGGACGTATCCCCTCCGCCGTGGGGTACCAGCCCACTCTCGCCACCGACATGGGCATGCTCCAGGTCAGTCAGGCGGTCATGCTTGTGCGTGCTCAAGGGGTGGACTAGTCTGAGCTGGCGAAATTGCTTGCGTTGCGCACAGGGATGGATTGGTTGAGCACAAGAAGCTGGGCATGTATTATTGGTTTGGTCACATGAGACTTTTTCCTCGAGGAGGGTGAGCTTGCCAACATGGTGCTTCCAGGGTACTGTATTTTTTGTGTGTCGCGCGCGTCTAAACGATCAGGTGAATTAGCAAGTGGTGGGTTTCTACGCCTATACTCGTGTCGCGCCCTTCGCTCTTTTGCCCAACCCATACACCACCTCACCTGAACTTTTATTTCGGTTGTGTGTTCCGCTGCTTTTTTTGTTTTTTCTTCAGGAGCGCATCACATCCACGAACAAAGGATCCATCACCTCCGTTCAGGCCGTTTACGTGCCTGCTGATGACCTTACCGACCCCGCGCCGGCCACTACCTTCGCTCACTTGGACGCCACCACCGTGAGTTTATTACTGAACCGTCACCTCTCCTTCCCCCCCACCTCCTCGGTTTAAGAATGCCACACGGGGTGAATAAAACCTTTAATAGTACCGTATGTAGTGACGGGGGGAGGTGGTGTCCTGAGGAACATTAATTGCAGTCCCGGTGAGGTGGATTGTTTGTATCAAGCACGTTGCACGTGGTGGCGAGAGAGGTTTCGCGTTGGAAACTGTCGCAAAGCATAAACACACACCCCAGTTTGATCTCCTTCGGAGGGTGTGTAATCATGCGAAAGGTGGTATTATATTATAGCCCTTCATCTCCGTACGTAAACCGGAAATTCGCGGTCTCTTATTTTTTGTTTGGTGTGGTGGTAGTTGGTGAGAATTCAAGAGCTCAAGGATGATAGATACGTCGGGCGGACTGTACATAGCCCTCCGCCTCCACCCCCCAGCCCGCTGCAAAGCGGGGGGAGGGGTGCGTGGGAGGAGGGCACTTGAAGACGCGACGCTGTACAAAAGACCACTGAGAGCTTTTTTTTTCTTATCATACGTGCCATATATAACTACTTGAAGTATTTGATATCTATCTTGTGTAGCCTATGTGGGGTTTGGGTAATATGGTTTCAAGGGGGCAGGGGCGACCGTGAGGCATGGGTGCTGCCGGCGTTGTTTTGAGAGTGTTTCTCACAACGGCAGTGTTGCCCTCTGTCAATTGGCGTAGTCAACCCTCTCTTTCAATATTCAGAAACGTGTGCGTAGTTTTCGACGGGTTTCCTTCTTGGAGTCAAAAATAATGTCGCGCTTTCATGCTGTCGTTTTGTTTCAGCAGAGCCATGTCTAGGCTGTCTGCTGTAGGAAAAAAAAACACTGGGGCTCTTGCCTGTGTTGGGCGTGGCGTCGAACCGACTTTCTCGTGGATCACAGAGGCTTCGATTGGACCGGCAGCAAAAGCCCCTGTTTGTTTTAAGTGTACACTATAGAATCTACAATGCGTAACTAATGGGGACTCCCGCCGCAACTGCAGTTGTTTTGTGTTTTTTGTTGTTGCATGATAAACCCAGTCCTTCACCCCCGCTCCGCGCGCGCGTGCTTTTCCCGTGTCCCTCGCCGCCAATGATCGTCAACCAATCCGACCAATATTCAACGCGGTATCATATCAGGTGCTCTCGCGTCAGATCGCCGAGCTGGGTATCTACCCGGCCGTGGACCCCCTCGACTCCACGTCTCGGATGCTTGACCCCCGCGTCATCGGCGACGAGCACTACGAGACTGCCCGTGCCACGCAGAAGCTGCTCCAGGACTACAAGGGCCTTCAGGTCCGTCCGGCTTCTTGAATCCTTCTCCTCCTCATTGCTTGTTTCCGCCCCTTGGGAAGTTTCTTTTAGGACCTTTTTTTTTTCAGCCTGCCACGAGTTGTGTAGGTTTTTGGTCAAGTTGTACATGCAGTATTTTGAAGGCTGATCTGAAAAGCGAGTCGGCAGAAGGGATCTTGTAAGTGTCGTAGCAAATATGTGGTGGTAAAACCGAAGTAAACTTCCGCGGCTGTTCAACAAGCGGAATACTGCATCGCACAATCGGCATGGTTTCGTTTAGTTCGCTGTAGTGTCAATTTGCAGCCTCAAACAGTCAGTTGCCGTAGCATTAAGGACATATTACGATCGTTTGCAGATGGATACTAAATACCACACGAGATACCACACCCGCACAGGATATCACACCCGCCCACGCAATACCACACCAGGTGGTGCGTATCTCTACGGGTCAACATGAGCCCCTACCCTCTTATCACAGACTAGGGCGATATTCAACACCGATGACACTCACACAGTAGCTGGCGCAGTGATCATTTTTGTAGAATCCAAGATATTTTCGCTAGGGTGTGACTTGTGGTGCCGTGTACGGCAGGCTACCCATAGGTTCGTCCAGCACAAGGCAACATCTCACAGTCAAACCCCCGCCTGCCCACCCCCCACCCCGTTGTTCAACACCACTGTTAACAAAACTCTCAGCCAAACCCCCGCCTGCCCACCCCCCACCCCGTTGTTTGATACCACTCTTTACAAAACTCTCAACCAAACAACGTGCCCCCACCCCGTTGTTTGATACCACTCTTCATATCAACTCGCAATCAAACAATCGCCTCCCTCGCCCACACGCCAACCCTAAATTCAACACCACTCGCGACCAAAACCCACAAACAACCCCCCGTCCGTCCGTCCGTCCGTCCGCCCGCAGGACATCATCGCCATCCTGGGAATGGACGAGCTCTCGGAAGACGACAAGCTGACTGTGGCGCGGGCTCGCAAGGTGCAAAGGTTCATGTCGCAGCCCTTCACGGTGGCGGAGGTGTTCACCGGTACCAAGGGGGTGTTCGTGTCGCTGGAGGACACCATCAAGGGTTTCCAGGAGATCCTGTCGGGGGCGCACGACGATCTCCCCGAGGGCGCCTTCTACATGGTGAGTGTCCCGGCCGGGGGGGGGGG
>CACKRE030005164.1:115045-127964 GCA_902602495.3 Ectocarpus sp. CCAP 1310/34
GTCGAGGACGGGGCGGCATGGTTCATGAGGAAATGGCACAGGCAGGAGGCGGAAGCGTCCGCGAAGCGCCAGCGCGCGAGAGAAGCAGAAGCAGAGGGTACGACCATCTCAGGACCGACGAGAAAGAGAGCCGGGGAAGCGGCGGTGGGGAGGGAAGAAACGGTGACCGGGCACTGCTGTAGAAGCGAGTAGGGCGGCCGAGGCAGCACTTGTGGCGAACTATGTACCCGGCTGATGTTGTTGCGCCCTGTTTCCCTCCCTGCTGTATGCTATACTCCTTTATGTATGTCCTTTGTATTGCCTTCGGCCTCTGTGCTGTGTTTCTTTTTTTCATGACCTCCCTGCCTACTCTGCTGTGTTGGGTACCTTGATCTCGCTTTGCTGTTGCCTTTGTTTTTTGTACGTCTGGCTGTCTGCCCATCTGCCGCCTCTTTGTCCTGTTTGCTCCGTTACTCCCATGCCCTGGTGCGTAGTGGCTGGTGCTGGTACGTTACCCTTTGAGTTTTTTCTTTGGGCGGGTGTGGGAAGCGTCCTCCTTTATTATTATTATTATTTTGATCTGTTTCCGAGGGCTCGTTTCTCGAACGGTCGGTGCGATACCTGTTCTTTTCTTTCTATCATTTCGTTTTCTTGTTCCGAGTGGTTTGTACCATATTTTTGTTTTATTGTTTTCTCGCGGCGTCGTATGTGTCGGGTTTTGAGACCACGGGCTCCCCATTTTTTGTGGACTACTGTACAGAGCCAATGTGAGAAACAACAACAACAACAACAACAACAACAACATTAACAGGCGTTACCCGGCCTTTATGCAACCAAACAAGCTGCTTATCCGACAAAGGACGTACAATCTCACCTCTCTCCTACTCCAGCAGCCCCGAAGACCATCCTTGTTCGCTCCTGCAGTCGGGAAGGCAACCTTGTGCCTGCAGCAACCCCGAAGACCGTCCTTGTTCGCTCTTACAGTCGGGAAAGCAACCCTTGTGCTTGCCGACGGCGTAGTACATCGCCTCGCCGTCAGGATGATGATCGCTGATCAACCGCCCACGATGCGTGGGATGGTGTGGGTTGGAATGATCTGTGTTTGCCTAGCTAATAACGAATCCTGGGCTCTGATTGGCTTGCACTAATAAATTGTTAGTTCTATATGAGCTGAATGGAGCCCTCTGATTGGCTTTCACTAATAAGATGAATTCCCAAGCAACAGCGGCGCCGAGAGACCGAGAGGGGATAGATGTTTGGACTGCTGTGGCATAGATGGTGGTTCTTTCTGACAATCCATGGATTGGGAATAGGCGCTCCCGACCGGGAGATCGACGAGGCGTATATACACCAGCGCTGGCGAGATTCTTGCACGCCTCAGTGTACAGCGACCTAGGCCTACCCACTCCACAACAACCTAATTCGGGGTGTTGGGTTTGGGTTAGGGTTAGGGATGGGTTAGGCCTAGTGAGGCCTAGCGCCTTGGTGCTGCCTGGGGGCTGGAATCCTGCTGTACCTTTGGTTTCGTGTCTATCTCCAATCACAAACCAAAAATCGTTGAACTGGCGAGTGCAAGAATGAGAATCTCGCCAGCGTAGTCTATACGCCTCTCGGCGGGAGATCCTGCGGGGGGCTCGCATACAGGATAACAAACAGGTTACACCGTCACCCAGCCACCGACACCAGTCAAACAAGCCATACCGGCAACCACGCCCGACCGACCTGTAACGGACTGCACCCGCTGACGAACGCTGATACCACCCAGCCTGCAGCTGGCAGAGGGAACGACAAAACGACCAAGCCCTAGCCTCCACGTGACGACTATGACGAACAGAATCTACATCGGACACCTTTCCCCGTGAGTCTCCTCTTCCGCGGCGTTTTTTTTCTGTTTTTTTTGGCAGCCGCATAGCCTGGGCGGGGTCTTCGAGTCTGTTTGGTCTGATCTCAGGGAGAGTTTTAGGGGGCCATGGGAAGGGCGAAGGGGTATGAATCCCCTAGCGACTACTGCACGGCGGCCTGTGTCGGGGGCGATCGCACGAGTACGCCCTGGACAGCTTGGATGTTCGATAAAGACCATCAAAATTTAGGCTAATTCTTCACAATTCTTCACGAGGTGGTCCCAACACGACAGGGAGTTTGCCTGCTGTGAGATTTTATGATTTTTCCCTTGAAATAGATACCGGTTCTGTGTTGGTGTCTATGCGAGTTGTGTCTTTCGCCCACATCAGCAGGGCCGATGTTCGACTGGTGAACTCACCGTGCACCTCTAACTTGCGTGCGGTAGCATACACACGCAACAGGTATTCATTTTTGTGCAAGCGAAGCGAGGGAAATTTTGCTCCATCCAGCTTTTTTTTTTTCTTGGCATAAATGATCGGCCCTGGGGTGCCGTTTACGATACAAGATAACACACCCCTTTTGGACTGATTTTCAAAGCTCGATTCATCAACAGCAGAAAGAGTCACGGCGCCGAAAACGGCGGCGTTGAAGCCGTATGGTCGACAGCTCTTCGAAAACGTATCGTTTTGTTTATGCATCCTCTTCGTCATGGAGTAATCGAGCTTTGAAAATCGGTCCAGGGGGCGTGTTATCTTGGGTCGTGGTGTGTATCCAGGTTACACGAGATACCACACCCGTTTGGGGCCAATTCAAAAAGTTCGATTACTCCACCATCAAGAGGATGTCAAAATATAACGTTTCATCGGGAAGTCCTCTACAAGGCGGTTCCCGGTTCCCGCAGCCATTTTCGGGCACTGTCACGGTTGTTTTGCTGCAGAATTCGGGCTCTGAAGCTCGGTCCGAATGGTATCTTGTGCGGCAGTACGGGGTAGTAAATACCCCGCCTCGGCACCACAGCAGTTTTTATGTTGCCTAGAGCTATGGCATGCGTGTGCGTGGGAATGCATCTGAATCCGACTGGCACGCTGAAAAGGTGCACCCTTAAAGAGCCGTACCGGACGGAAGTGGACATACGACCGCATTGAAAAACGCTTTCGTTCATCTGTTCGGATGTCTCGTTCATTCATTAGTTCTTGTCTCTTCCTGAAAGGTTAGTTTAGTTCCTGCACTGCTTGCTCTCCCGGGGGGGCGAAAGGGTTTGGATCTCCAACCCTGACCCGGCACATCCAGGGCTCTAGGAGACTTTGGGGAGATACGTATATGAACCACGAAGAACGAAGGACCAATATCCCTGTACAGCAGTTTGCACAATACCGCTCGGTTCCAGGCCTATATCCAAGACTCTCGGAACACTTCCACGAGATTCACGACAGGCCAGCCATGAATGAGATGCCCTACAGCGGCAGTAACATGACACCAAACCCCGCTAGTCCTTGTCTTTGCTGGGGCTTACAGATCGGATTTGTCGGAATTGTCGTTTATACCTTTTCTGTCAGGCACACGCGGGACAGGGACCTCGACCGGGCGTTCGGCAGATACGGCAGGATCGAGGTAAGCACAAGAACGATGACATGCCGTAGAGTGTGGAGAAAGAACGTGGAAAAGGAGAGAGAGGGAGAAGAGACCCAGGCACGCTGGGAAGTCGAGTCGCGCAAGGCGGCGCGGCCGCGGTAGGCTCCCCACACTTGTGCAAGATCACTATCGCTCACCTTGGCTGGGTCCGGTCGTGTCTGCGTTTGTCGTGGTTTGGAGCTGCTTTCTTGAGAGCGCATACATGTGTAGTCGTGAACAGGCGCGATGGAGGGAAGCACCCTTTCACATTAATACAGGAGGTAAACAAGAACACCGTCCGGAGAACGGCGGAAAGAAAGTGCTACCTCCCTCCCTCCTGTGTGACCCGGGCTGGTTCATAAAACGTTTTCTCACTACCGCACCGAAAGGTATAGTGACTGGCTCCTGGAATAGTCTACATGTGGAAGAAAAGAGTAAACCTGCTTTGGTTCCCTTATCTTGCTGCTGGCGTCTTCCATGTAATTTAACACCGCCCCTGCTGCTGCTGCTGATCGCCCGTCGGCGTTGTTGCGTCACCCCCCCCCGTCCCTTTCTCGATTTTCGTTTTTTGTGACACTTTCGTCCAGAAAATCGATGTCCGGATGGGATTTGCCTTCATCGAGTTCGAGGACCGCCGCGACGCCGAGGACGCTGTTGCCGGTGAGATAGTCATACCACTAACACTCGCGACAAGCACGTACACTTCTTGTTCGGATTTTGCGTTAGACGCGCTCACGAAACATGACCTCCTGTTGTATAACCGCGGCTGGTGCGTCCACCACTTTTCAAAAAATGTGTACGGTCACCCTAGCGCCCGGATAACAACAATAAACGCGTCGATGCCAATTAGACCTCATCGTTTGGTCATGATGCATTTTTTATGCACGTGGTTGAGGACGACCGACATCCACGAGGCTGACTAGCTGGTGGCTTGGGGCTCGGTTATAGTGGAGAGAATAGTGGAGAGATATTTAAGCTGGGACTTATTTGAGTCAAGCGATACCGAGCTGTGGCTTGTTGAGTCTAGCGACTCCGACATGAACATCGCGAACCAGTAGCAGCCTCAGCAACATTCGGTGCTCCACCCCGCACCGCAGAGCAGGGCAGCTGTTGTTTTACACCAGCGGCAAACGCTGGAGATGAAGTTCGGAGAGGGGTGGCGCACGTGAAAGATGGATAGCACACGGCCGTACCAAAACGTTTAGAGCAAGGGCGTGACTTCCGTACCAACAAGGAGCCGATATGGGTTAGGGTGTGCCTCGTACTATTGGCATGCTCATGCTTCTTTCCTTTGCGTCGACGGCTCCAACCAGCTGTGTGTCTTAAGCTTCCGCTGCTGTCTGTGGGACGCGGACGGTGTTGTCCGCAGAAATGGACGGCCGCGAGTTCGACGGTGCGCGCATCGTCGTCCAGCCCGGCCGCGGGCACCGCCCCAACGGCCCCAAGTTCGCTACCCGCCGCACGGAGCACCGCATCACCGTGGAGGGCCTTGACTCCCACACCAGCTGGCAAGATCTCAAGGTGTGTGTTTTGGTTTTGTGTGCATGGGTGGCTGTCGGTGTTGTGTATCCTTTTTTGTACACATGCGTGTATTTGTGTTTTTAATACACAACGAATCCATCTCTATTCACCGATGAGAGTCCAAGAAAATCTTTTTTTTGTCGGTTTTGCTTCGTGGGATCGATGTTGATGTTTTTTTGTTTTTTTTTCCCACCGCCGAGTCGTGAGCGGGGACGGACAGGAAGGAGAGCGAGGCCGATGTTGTTGTGATACTCCGTCTTCTGCGGGTGTCCTTGCACATCTTGCTCGGTGGGTTTACGTACAAGAATGCGGCTCTTTGCTCGCGAGAAGCGCTGCTGCTGCCTGCTTGTGCACACTGCGTGTGTTTGCTTTGGTTGCACCATTTGCATCAAGCGCGCTAACCGGTTGACCAATGAAAGGAAGTCAGTGGCGTGCGGCCGTGTGTGTCTGACCTATTCCGTGCAGCAACAAGAAAAATGTTTGTCACGATCTCTGAAACGCGTCCTCCCCGCCGGTTCGCAAACGATCCCTGCCGACGCGATGTGTCTCAAGGACTTCGGGCGGCAGGCAGGCCAGGTGCTCTACAGCGATGTATTCTTCCGACAAGGCCGTCGCTGGGGTAAGTGGCTTTCTTGACACGTGGGCGTACAGCGCACACAGGTTTTGTTTTTTATGAACCGGATTCGTGGGTAGGTAGCTTTTTGCTGCGTGGGTGAAGGGTCGGCACTGCTGCTTCAAAATGTGTGCAGCGAGATTAAGGAGGCAGGGTTGTTATCGTGGGTTGGTTCAGTGTCACTTACCACGTTTTTTTTTTTTTGTCAATATTTGTGTTGACTTGAGAGTCCTGGATGGGATCCATCTCCCTAGTCACTGCCGTGAGTTGTCCCAACCTTTTCCGCCGAGATAAGCCGCGCACCATGCCGTGCCGTCCGTAAATGACAGTTTGAGGGCGTCGGGTGCACTGCAGTAGATGATGTCGTTCGTGATTGAACGCCTCCCAGGGCCGACCATTGTCTCTGGCAACTACTCTAGCCGCTACAGTAAAAAGGCGACTGCTTCGAAGAACCCGGTCGGCGCAAGACGCTGATGCCTACCTGGTACATACATGATATCACCCCGAGAGGTTTTCGTGTAGTTCGTAGATGATCAAACAGCTTAGCGAGGACACTCCTAGCTCTTGTCAGTTTTAACCTGTTCTTTGACCAGCTCTCGATGAGGCGTGAACTACGCGCACCGCGCAGGAAATTCGTTGCGTTGCGCCCCATGACGTTATTCGTCCCGTCCCATGACCCATCCGTCCCGTCCCATGACTCATTCATCTGCGCCATGACGGCCTGCGTCTCACAGGGGTTGTGGAGTACGTGTCACGGGACGACATGAAGGCGGCCATCCGCACCCTTGACGACACACGACTCGGCGGGAAGTACATCCGCGTGAGGGAGGTGAGATCCACCATCTGTGCAGTACATTGCCGACAAGACGAAAGGAGCGCGTGTTTAGTGGAGATTGATTGCTCTAGAGGAGCAGCGCGGCGGGTTGTTTGCGCAGCGACAAGCGTTCAGGACTGCTTTGCCGGTACGGGGAGGCAGCGTGAGATGATTCTTCCGTGCAGCTTTTTTATTGCTGAAGGACAGAGCTTGGTGAGCATGCATGATGCCTTGCACCCCAGCCTATAGCCTTCAACCACCTTGGTTCGACCCCAAAGATTTTGTTCTCGCATAGAACACCCCGTCCTTCAGCCCAGCCGCACTCTCTGCCTCTACAAAACGTACTTCTTTGCCATCACCCATGTACCCGTGCAGGAAAAGAGCATAGAAGAATACATTTATCTCCTACCCACCGGCACTTTTTTGTATCCTCCCAAACCTGACTGTTGCCATCACCTCTTGAATTGCGTGCGTATGCCGCGCAGGAGAACAGCGGTCGCGACAGCCGCTCTCGCAGCCGCTCCCGCAGCCGCTCCCGCGACCGCCGCCGCTCCCGCAGCTACTCCCGCTCCCGCTCCCCGCCTGCCCGCCGGCGCGAGCGTTCGCCGTCGCCCGATGACCGGGGACGGGGGCGGGGGCGCACCCGGGACTACAGCCGCAGCCGTAGCCGTTCTCCCGCCCGCCACAGGTGAGTGTGTTTTTTCGAGTTTCAGCCACGTACTGATACCACGACTTTGATTGTCGCTTCTTCAGATATAGGAGCGAGTACATGAGTATTAGATAAGACGCGAAGTGCCGACGGTGCATGTTGATTTTGGAGGGCTCATTGCCCGGCTACTCGTGACCATCTAACCCTCAAATCACGCTCTTCGTGTGCTTCGTCCGGAACCGAATTTCTCTGTCGACTCTTCTTGCCGGGCAGCCGCAGTAGGAGCCGTCACTCTCGCTGAGACGAGTGAGAGAACAACGGACCGGGGAACGGACATGAGAGCAGACAAGAGAGGAGAGGAAGAGGGAGACTCTCCGGAGACTGTTCGTCGTTTTCGATCGTTCGGTTATGTGATCTCTTTCTCTCCTTTTATTTTTGCTCTTTCTCCCTCGCCCCTTCTCTTCCTCTACGGTGGCTCTCTGTCTTGTCTTCTTTTCCTGCTTCATGATATCTACTGTACCACAAACCTCTTTCGTCAGTTTTGGATCCGTTTCTGAGGTGCTGGCGTATTTCGGCAAAGGATCGGTTACACACCACAGAAGCATCAATCGCGGCTCGAAGCTTGTGGGAGGGAAGAGAGGGGAAGAGGAAGCACTTGTTTGTTTGAGGAAGGCCGGTAAGTCGGCTTGTCCATGACATCCTCCGGACAACCTAGCGGATCGGGCCGGCTCACCTCTGCCGCTTGGGTCCCAATGAATGAGGCCAGGCGCACGACCGGCAGTGCCTAGGAAGACGATGGTGAAAAATTTAGGCTCGAAGGACGGGATGGACGTGTCTGGATTGCAACGGACGATTGATGGCGGCGAGGTCAAAAAGCTAAATTGGCGTAAGTGAAATTCGTCGGATGTTGTTTTCTGCCGCCCGTTGTTGCGACCCCGGTTGTTGTTCTTTTATCTCGTGGAGTGTCGCGTTGGTCCGTTCAACAACTTTCAACGCGGTAAGATCACATGCGCTCCTTTCACCAAGTGCACCTTTTTTTTTTCTCTCATCTGTGTCGCTTTTTGTTGCCGGCTCAATTCGTGTGTGTTCAAAAAGTATGTGGTTTTTTCGGATTTGATTGCCTGGACGGTCTGGACTGGTATCTATCTGGCTCCAAGTGGCCTGGGTCATCAGGTTCCTCCTGGTTGCTGATGAGGGGAAAGTCGAGAGAGGAGGGAGACGTGTGCGATGATCAAAAGAGCGAAGGGTGCACCGCTGTGGAGCATGCTCGCTCGTGACAGGCCGGATATTTGTGGTATGAGGAATGAAGGGAGGCGTTAAATGTCTAGCTCCGTCGCCCCCTCATGTTTGTTTTATTTTCAGGACCGCTTCCCTTGTCTACGCGGTGTGTAGTAAACCCGAAGTAGGGAACAGTTTCATTTGTTCAAGGGTAGCCTCACAGGTGCTGCATGGTTGTCATGTATATGTTGCACGCTCGGGAAGATAGCGTTTAGTTTGTTGAGAGAAACGCGAGCCCGATGCCGTAAGATGTTGCATGCGCGTTGTTGTAGTACAACTGAGCAACGATGGAGCGTTGCTGAACGACGCCAACACGTCACTTGATAGTGGCGGGCATATCATTGCACTGATGCCAACTCGACCAACGAAGCGTTCGGACCTCTTGGCCCATGTAGAGCGGCTGCAGAGGCAGCGGACGTGACCTCGCGCTCGTACACGAAAGACAACGCGTTAGTAATCTACGAAGGGTGTCGCTGTGTTTTCGGTGGCGTACGCCGGGATGGAATGTCGCATCATCCCTCCACCCGCTGTCCCTGACTATCACTCATCATGCGATACGGGTTCATGAGGCGGAGGAACGTTACAACAGGTGTTCCGGATCTGGTCTGGTCTGGTCTGGTGTGTAGTTCGCCGTGGTTCTGGACGTCCTTCGCCAGGGCGATCATGGTGGCAGTAATGTGCCACATTTTGTCAACGGTGCATGCCCTGGACCCTTAGCTCGACAAGTCCCACCAGTCTGGACTGAGATCTGTGGTCTGTGGTCTGTGGTCTGGTTCTATATGGAAATTTCGGGTTCTGGTCTCTGATGAACTAACGAGAGCGAAACTGGGAAACTGGACTGGATATTTACCGGGTTTCTGGGCTGAAGGAAACAGGCGGTACGGGCATTTATTGCGCGTGGGGTTTATTTTTCAAGTAAATTTTATCGAATTTCCAATGCAAAATTGTACTTAGTCCAATCATTCACCGCTTTCAAGTTATGAGCTTATCACATGAGCTTGAGGATAGCGGCAACGGAGATGTGGCACCACTCACCGCTCGTCCGTAGGTGCCGCTGCCAACCGTTCCTCTGCTGATGGGTGGGCGGGTTACGGTCTCAGCTCACCCCGTGCCTTCCTTGTGATGCCGTCGAAACACTTGCCTCCTTGTCACGCTGTTGCTCAGTTTGCTGGCCGTATCCTGCGGTAGAGGTATGCAAAGATGAGCTGGTACACTGCTGCTGTGCGTGTAATTTTTTCCGTCCTACTGACATGTCCGCAGGAGCCTGCTCTATATATTCCCCCCACCCGCCCGCCGTCTGCATCCATCCAGCCGGGTTAATGTGTCTTTTGATGCGAGCGTCGATCGATGGCATGTACATTTCACTCACGTCTAGAAAAAGTCAGCGATTGATAACACGTGTTTGCGGTCTTCGCCCCCGCCCAGGCCCCGTTCCCTTTGCGCTGCGCTCTTTCTGATGCCCCTCACGGTGCCTCCCGATTGATTCAGTCAGATGTCTCTTACATAGACGGATGGGCAGTCCACCACAAGTCGTGCTAGTGTGGTTGCCTTGGGGTCAATGGCCTCCTCCGTCCAATCGATCGCGACTCAATAAAAGCTAAGCCGACTGGCCACCTGAAGCTCGTCGAAACGGCCGCCGTTACACTGCTGTACTTTAAGGAGAGTAAGGTCGAATGGCGGCCTGGCCCACTGGCGATTAAATGGCTGCCCACCAACTCCCCCGCCCGCTTGGATGAAGCCCGACGCTCGATGGGTTAATGCCGCGGATGGCGCCGAGGGAGATCGTGGGGTCAACACAGGCTGACGCACACCTAAGTTCGGGCTTGTGACACCCATTTTTGGTTGAACGAGGAGAAATTGGAGCACCTACCCTGCCCTTTCCTATCATCCGCAAGTAAAAGAATGGTGCCCCCGAATGCGCTGCGGCACAACGCCAATCGGGTTTCACGGTTTTCCTGGAGATGGCTTGACTGAACGTGCGCGCATCACTTCAGACAGAAAGATGTATGTATCCGCCCCTGCCAAACATGGACTCACAGTATAAACAGTTCGGATGACTGATGTTCCTTCTCCTGATCCGCATTTCTGTAGTACGGAAACACGAAAGTGGTGCGGATACAGAGCTATTCTCAGCACACGTACTGATCGGCCAACTCTTTTTTTTGTAGGAATGGAGGGTGTTCTGGACATACTTGCAGATTGTCGGGGGGCGGTAAGGGGAGTGAAACTTCTTTTGAATGGGATACACGCATCATTTGTGTTTCCTTGAATCGCAGCGGAGGGGT
Source organism: Ectocarpus sp. CCAP 1310/34 (assembly GCA_902602495.3). NCBI lineage: Eukaryota > Phaeophyceae > Ectocarpales > Ectocarpaceae > Ectocarpus > Ectocarpus sp. CCAP 1310/34. The sequence goes on from CACKRE030005164.1 coordinate 125,638, forward strand.
AGAAACGAAATTGCTTACCATGTAGACAGAACTCTGGCGGAGGCTTGGATCCGGAGATGATGATGGTACCCCTTTACTATTCCCGACTGGGGGGGCTCTGTACTCCGAAACAAATGCAGTTCTTCTCTTTCCACCCTCTCAAAGAGGGGCTTGGTCGCTCGGCCTCCCCCCTCGTGCCTGGGGTATTCGCTGATGGCATACTCTTGTGGCTCTTCGGTCCATTTCCAAGAGTAAGGGCGGGTATTAAGGACACAGTAAAAGACCCCTCCGACTTCGGCGGCTCGTTCTCTGGGGTCACGATGATTCACGATAAGGTGGAGGTATCGGATGATAGATCATTACATAGACTACAAGATAAATAGACAAATTGAAAAAAATTGAAATTGCGAGGATTTTTGGCCTTCGAAGTGTACTTATTTTCCACGTGATATTTCGGGGGAAAACGGCCGTGGGGGTGTTACGGACACCTTTCGGGTAGGGGTCCATTGAGCAGGTTGTAAAGCGTTTCAAGACCTGAAATACGGCACGTACGCTTTTACCATGACGCATGTCAGATACAATCGAGAAAAAGAAATCGATGCACACCCGGGGACAAAATGCTCATATCCCCGGTTTTGCAGCTCTATTTTGAGGGACGTAATATACCACGTTTTGGGGGCCCTGCGTGTTCTCTGGCCTTGAAACCTCCCAAAACGCACTAGTTTGATGGCGGAGTGACTGGTGTGGATCCTGTTCTGAGTCAAAAAAAAAAAAACGGCAAACGAACACCTAGGCACGACGTTACGCCTGTCCAGACATGGGGTACTTGTCCCCCCCTTTTCGGTGCATACGGCAGAATTTCCCCCAAAAACCTGCGACTTGTTTAACCAACTAATTTGCACCCAGATCAACCCCTCACGAGACGCCGGTTGATGGAACCGAATTGGATGTTGCAGAAAACATGTTGAACAAGAGCAAAAAAAAAACACGTAGCCCAGGGGACAAAAATACACCATCCTCGGGTGTTCGACAAACTGTTCGCCGCCCGTCCTGCCCCACCCCTACCGGTGCTGTTCAACACCTGAATTGCCCCGAACAACCTCGTGAACTATACTCGGCTCTCTACCGTTTGAAATCGATTCCACATGCAAACTTCAAGGCGTTCGTGCAAATTCCAACCCGATCCCTGCCCGAATGTGGTTTTGCGCAAAGAAACAACCCCCCTCTGCAAAAACCTACACATTTACCACGGGTGTCCGCGTCAGGGTTCGTCCCGATCGGGACATGGAACCACGGGCGGCTGACCCATGGCGCCCCTCTCCCACCGGGGCTAGGACCGCCGACCCTCTGCCCACGTCCCCCCATTCCCTCGCGGCGGCCGCCAACATTAACACTACCACGCCCGCGCGCCCCGCGGCCCCCACGCCCCCCTCGCCCTCCTTGAACATCGACACCTCGCCCCCCCCCGTTGACGAGGAATCCTCCTTAGTTGGAATATGCCGACTGCCTTTCGGGGAAATCCGAACGGACCGCCTGACGTTTCTTAACGTCAGGCGGTCCATTTTTTGAATTTCTCAGACTTTTCGGTTTGAAAACGTACAGCATTTACACACCACAGCCTTCAGGCAGGCGGCAGCGCCAGCGTACAAACATGCAGAGCGATGAGAACAGCGGACCTACCGGCGGCAGGCCGCCGAGGGGCCATCGCCGACCCGCGAGATACGACAACACAGGCGAAAGTGGTGCTGCCTGTGGTCATGGGTTGGGTCATGGGTTGCAGCAGTCTGCTGCCGCCGTTGATGATGACAACGGCCGCGGCCGCGACCCTCTCCCGAGCCACGCCTCTCGCCGGCTGCGCGTGGCCGCCCCCGCCGCTGCCGTAGAAGCGGAGGGTTCGCGATGCCCCCTTACGATGCTGTCGCAAGCTGCCGGGGTCGCCGGGTTTGCTACCACGACAACCACCGCAGCAGCCATCGCCCGCATCACGGAAAGCGGGTTCATCTCCAGGCTGCGACGCTTTCGCCGCCTTTGCTCCGCGAAATCTGCAGATCCACAGCGCTTTCCGTGACCATCCATGGTCTACAAGCTTACAGGCGACACAAGCAAGCCACCTGGGGACTGTCCCCGAGATCTGGAGTGCGAGAGGGTGCTCAGCGTGCTGGCGACTGCAGTGCAACTCGAGTGCTCCCATTTCGGAGTCATTTCGGAGTTTCTCTTCGGAAAATGCCGAAAATGAAGCGGCGCCCGAAAAATTCCGACGCTTCATTTTCAGCATTTTCCGACAAGAAATCGGCATTTTCCGAAAAAGTAGGGCGCATGTCGGCATATTCCAACAGAACAAATCTCGT
>CACKRE030005164.1:130044-144793 GCA_902602495.3 Ectocarpus sp. CCAP 1310/34
ACTCTTTTTGTTTTCTCTACCAAGCCTCTACCACATACGCCAACCAGCGTACTAAACCTGTTGGGCGGTACCACAGGTGTAGTACGCTGGTTGGCGTATGTGGTAGAGGCTTGGTAGAGAAAACAAAAAGAGTGATTTATTATCCACACACAGACGCCTGGGCTGTCTGCACCTGACGGTTACAGTAAATAAAACAGAACGCCTTCACAATACCGTATCAAACACATACAGCAGAATAGAGTCGGTCTTGCACAGCAAACACCCCAACAGGAAGCTTAGTTGATTTCCGGCGTAACACTAGTGCTCCACGCTTGCCCGATCAAGCCGGTCATGTCCCGCTTCCGCGGCAATGCCCCTCCGTGTTTCGACGGGAAGGCCGCGATCGCTGTGGTCAGCTCCTTGAAACAGCCGAAGCCAGAGACGTCCAAGGGCTGGGTGACGTGCGACATGTGGGAGGGCAGCTGGACGAGGTGGATGTTGAGGGACTTGGCCAACTGGATGACTTCAAAGCTCACGTGCCACGTGTGCCCATCCAGCACGAGCACGTGGGGTTTTCCGTCGAGCAAGCCACGCCGGCCGAGCTGCTCGTGGAAGTCTTGTTGTACTTGATGAAGACGTCACCGCACTTGAAGGACGATTCCGTGCAGGTGTACGTCGCACCCGGCGGACCCCTCCTATCCGCGATCCAGTCTCCGTTGAAACGTTGCCTTTTGAAGATGATGGTAAGGTCCAGCACGGCGCCGGCGGCGTTGATGGTGGTGACGATCGTGCAGTTTTCTCGCGAGTTGGCACGCATCTGGGGGACCACCGGCTACCCCTTCTCCGCGAAGACCCGCCCTCCCTGCGTGCCTTGAATGGTACCACTTACAACAATAATTTGGGGCGATCAAGCGCGCGCGTGGGGGGGTGAAAGCGGAGGACAGTAAGTACAGGCTGAGCTGCGCTCATACGCACCCACCAACGTCCAGCTAACCATGGCGACGGCGGGGGGGGGGNTACCCCTTCTCCGCGAAGACCCGCCCTCCCTGCGTGCCTTGAATGGTACCACTTACAACAATAATTTGGGGCGATCAAGCGCGCGCGTGGGGGGGTGAAAGCGGAGGACAGTAAGTACAGGCTGAGCTGCGCTCATACGCACCCACCAACGTCCAGCTAACCATGGCGAGGGGGGGGGGGGGGTGGTAGGGGAGCGGCCGGTGCGTGCATGTAGTTTAACCTTATACGTGTAAGTACCGCCGAAGCTACAGAGTTGTTTGACCACACATGGTAAAGTAGTCCCTACTGCTGTAGCCGGTGGGCCTGGAGGAAAAACATCTAAGGGTTCATTTTTAACCAGGGCAACGATAGTCGCAGGCGGGAAAGATACGTACAGCAGCATCATCTCATGTAACTTCAACTTGGCACACACCAACTCCGCGCGTGTGGTGCGCACAGAACATGTAGATCAGCATGTGAACTGCTCTCGAAGCACCGTGTGTATTTACCGCCGACATAATCAAGGACAGCAACCAGCGTACATGAAACAGTAGGTGCGCGTTCACCCAGCAGCGCTCTCGCTGCACACACACGCCACGCAGCGGGGAAACTCCATTCAGCAGCAGCAGCAGATCTCTGCCTTTCTTTCACATTGTTGTGCATCGCTGCTGAAAACATCAAAGCAAGCCCGCAGAGCGTCACACAGCAGCAGTTGCTGAAAGCACTGCTGCTCAAAGCACACCCCTAGACTACCCTTGACTATGCTCATCTGACTCGTCCGTGTTCCAAACGTGGTCGGTCGGGCTCCGGCTTGTTGTGCTCGTCGACGAACTGCTGCCAGATGTCGTAGAACTTGTGCACACGCTCATCTTCCGGGGAGGTCATCCTGTTGGCCTTGTAGATGCGGGCGAGTCGAAGGCTGATGCGCTCGTGCCTTCCGAGGAAACCAGAGAGCCAGGCCTTCCCCGGGCCCTTGTCCGTGTCCCACGGGATCGGCCGACCGTCGTTGCAGAGCTGTCTCACACGCTCCTCCTGGAGGTCTGCCCTGGTGAGAGGAATAGTTCCGACCAGCGTACAGCAGGACATCTTCCGTCGCATCTTCCTCCGCTTTGGTCAGCACAGTCCCGTGGCCAACCTTCGCGTCCATCGCGCACTCACCGCTCAGGCGCCGTAGCAGCAACATCCTGCTGACCCCGAAGGCAGCAGCAGCGGCCTTGAGTGACATACATGCTGCCGCTGCGGACCGCTACACAGGCCTTCGCAGCGGCTGCGGGATCAACTCTAGACCGGCCCATGCTTAGCAGCAAGGCCGAGAAAAGTGCTAGGGTACGTCAAACCATGCGTGCTGGTGCGTCTGTCGCTGTAACTCGTGATGGGATAGTCGGATCGTCGCGCGAAGGTGCGCAAACGAAAGCTAACGGCCTCGCGGAAAATCCAACAAATATGTGGTTTGCGGGGGGCCGGCAGATAGTCACATAGGTATGCAATGCGCGTTTTCAAAACATGTGTCCTTACAGCGGGGGGCTATGGTATAGCTATGACTATAACAATCAAGCAGCTTGATTGTTAGACTATAGTCATATACCATAGGCGGGGGGTGTCCTTAATACCCGCCCTTACTCTACAGATCGAATGGGCAGCAGCTGTTTGCTGCTGTCTTTGTTGGCCTAAATTCATTTTCGAGGAACAAAGAAGACACTGGAGGTAGACAGGCCAGCTTCGGTCTCACTCAAACGTATCGCAATCGTGAACATGCTCGGTGTGTGATTGTACGGAACACGCGAGCGTGCCTTAATTGCTTAGACTATTGCGGATTTTCTTTTTGCGCACGTAGACTAATCATGCTCTTCGATTATTGAATTTAATTAAGAACATTATTTTGTGCTTGTCTTCACTTCTTGGAAGGACAGCAGGTTCCGGTTGGTGATGCATCTGGGTGTGCGTGTTGCACCCACCCACCCACGCTTGGTCGAGGAACACTGCTACTGCAGAAGCATACCCGAACGTTGGTTTAGGTCGTTCTCACTAATCTTGTGTCAATTGCTTTGATTGAGGACCAAAACCCATCGAATTCACTCACATAGGTTGTGTGTGTGTTTTCGTCCTACATATTATGGCGACAGTCCCCCCATTTTTCGTGGTGAGACGTGCACTACTACAACACTTTTCAGCGTATGTAGAGTACTACAATTTTCAGAGTATCTTTCGTATAACTACAACCATCCAGGGTCACACAGGAGGGGGTAAACACCAGGGCTTTTTTTTCTTCTTTTTATTTGTTTGTTTTCCTGCCCCACCTTCCTCCTGCGATGCGTGCTGAATTGTATTTTTATCGCGAGAAGGGTCCAGCCGTCCCTTTCCCTCGTCAACGGTGCTAACGCGAAGTTCGGTACTCACGAGAGCTTTTCTAGCTATATTTCGCTTTCACCCGCAAATTTCGTAAGTTTTTCACCATGGGGATTCGAACTCACGACCACTGCGACTAGCGGATTACGAGGGTACCACTAAGACCACCGGGGCGACCGGTCTATATATGGGTTAAGATACGTACGAAACACACCGTTCAAGTGTTTCCTGAACCTCAAGTGCAAGCTACCGGAGCTAGCGTAGTGGTGCATCGTTCCTTAGTTGAGTGGTCAACGCGCCAGCAGGTTGAAGGAAGGACATCTGAGCCCTCCTCGCGAACTACCACACGCAAGAGGTTGCCTCCGCGTGGACCCCGGATTGGTTTTCTTCAGGACGAGAGGCAAGACGAGTGAAAAGAAGAAAACAACAGAGGTACTGGCACTCCTTGTGATTCGAATGTACGGCAACACAAGTTATGCGTAGTGCGGTGTCATTTTTGCGCACGCAAAAGAGGGCGTTCGCAGGGCTCAGCACAAGGCGCAATAGCCAAGGAGTAATAACGGGAAAGGCACATCCTCATGGGCTTGTTTGGGTACGAAGAACGGTTCCTTGTGCCCTGTATCCGTGCATCTCGGCACAGCCAGCATAAATACGGCGGAGGAGGGTTAAGCACAATACGCCGGCTGAAAAACTGGAAGCGAAGTCTTCCATTCATCTAATCACACAACCGCAACAAACTGCGCTCACCAACAATAGCTTTGTTTACCGCACGCTTGAGGCCTCGACAGTGAAAAGTGGCCCCATGCAGGCCCAGCTAAGTTTACCGTACCCACCAGCCGGCATCTATGCACGAACGAAAATTGAATTTTGAGTCCTGAGTAGCTGTGCTCACGTGCCCATGACTCATTTCGCCATGAAGAACTGCGTGGAATCATGGCGGAAAAATCCGCAACTGCACATGCAAAAAGCTCGTGAGGCCATCCCGATGCAACCGCCAATACTGAGGCAGCAGGCGGGAAAAGCCATTACCCTGACACCATCCTCTCGGCCCCTACACCGCAGAATGCCCGAACACGTTTGGCCTTTCTCCTCCCTGGTTTTCCGATGCAGTCCTCTACTTCGCCACGCGGGAGCGGTAACGCCTCACGCGTCGCAACATAAAGAAAACCATTCGAAGAGTAATATCGTGCTGGAAGGCAGACATAGGCGTGCAGGATCCATGAGTGGCACTCGATCGAAGGCGCTTGCCTAAACCAAGATGTTACGCGCCAGTCCGCTACAAAGAGTAGTTCGAAGCTCTTCTTAGGTCAGACCAAGCTCAAAGCAACGTAACACGTGGGCCCCACAAGAAAAAACGAAGCTAGCGCTGTCGGTACAGACAGCTTTAGACGGAGGACGGCGGGAGTCCAAGCATCTTCATGAGCAGGTCATCGCGTTCCTTGGTGTACTCCTTAACCAGGTCCTGCAGCAGCACGTCCAGAGGGTTGCAAGAGAAAAAAGGGTGTGCGAACGACGAGAAGGGCCTGTGTGTTCAACGACGATTGATTGCGGTACCTTGTACAGAACGTCGGGACTTGAACTGCAAGTAGGAGGTGCCGCACAACGAACAAAGCTTCAAACACGACTAGGAGCTCGTCACGAGGCGTAGCACCCATGATGGGTGCACGGACGACGAGTTATTACGCCGCTGGACAAAGAGAGTGCAACAAACGCAACGACCATTACTCTGTGCCGCGCCGCACGTGTCGCCACTTGCTTGACTTGGCCGAATACGAGATGCGAACCGTCTCGACTTGCACAGCAACAAACAAATTCAGACTACGAATGGACACGGGGACTCAAAAAGGAAGGGAATCACCAAGCAGAAAATCACTGCACATGAAAGAAAAGACGTCGGACAAGAAGAGGCGAAAGAACACAGCGGGAAAGAGTGATGATAAAAGAGATGCTTTTTGTCGACTTGCCTTGACGGAGATGAGGCCGAAGACTTCGCCCGTGTCGTCGTCGATGACGGGCAGGTGGCGCACGTCAGCGGCGATCATCTTCTTCACGCACGCCTCGATCGTGTCCGAACGCGCCGCTGCCACCATCTTGGGGCCCCGGGTGCAAATCTCCTTGACCTGGACCCCGCACATGCAACAAAACAACACATGACAATGACCACTCCTGTTGCTGCTGTTGGTGTTGCCTCCTTGTGCATGCGTGGATAAAAATGTCATGTTGAAATCAAGGCATGCAACGAAGATGGCGTTTGCGTTGGCATGCCATCACGTTAACCGCCACCGACGACGGGTCACCCAACAAACATGCGACGGGCGCGGCGAAAATTCTGGCGCCACTGATCCTTCACCAATGATAACCCCACAATTTCTCTTGCCAAACAATCATACATACTAGAGGTATGACGTGAGATGTCGGCGGGAAATTCCCTACCTGCCACGACCATCCCAACGCGGTCTTGCTGTCAATCTTTAAGCTATCTACGCCCGATGCTGATCGAAAGATGGGCTGTCGACGGCACGGCAGTGTCTGCATGTGGTTGGCTTTCGGCGTGCTATTGTAGTGTTTATGTCTTACCGTGGTGTCCTTCGAAGACTTGCCCAGCAGAGCGATCTTGCAGACGTAGTCGCGCTCTGAGATGATGCCAGACACCTAAATTGATTCAAGCGCATGCGACGCACACACACAAGTGTTTCTATGAGACTCGTCGAACTTCTTGCCAGGTTCACTACCACACGACTCACTTCCACGCAGAAACTTTCCAGGACTACGGTTGAAACTAGAAAAGCAGGCCTGGCAACTCCCCCGGGCTGATGTGTGTCAACCCTGTTAACACGTTATCTGTGGGGCCAGGAGGGTGAACGAATACTATAATAAAACAGCAATTAGGGTACACATGAGGACTGAGTTCGGGTTGTCAAGAAGGTCTATCCAAGCTCTCCCGTCTACGCTCGGAGCGGGTATGATGCAGATGGCAGGGGCCAGAAAAGCCACTCAGGCAAGAGCCACACAGCATTAACGAACACCCGAAATCCAGTGGGATGACAAGATACGAATCGAATCGGTGTGTCTAACTCCAGCGCATGCTTTGAGTTATTGATGTGATGAGTTAAACACGAGTTTTCGAACGCACTGCTTGCTGCGATTATTTTCGCACAGGACATCCCAGTCAAGGTAAATTTAGAATCAATGCAAAAACCTCGAAAGTGCCTCTGTGGAAACTCGCGAAACAGGACCATCAAGCACAAAAACTACTCTTAAGAAAGGTATTTTCAAGGCAGGGAATGACAATCCGACAGCATTAACAAGGTACAGTCCAACGCTTTGATGACTCCGTGAGTCCTTCGGATGTAGGCTTACCACCCCGTTCTTCGTGACGATGAGGCAGCCGACGTTGTAGGCCGACATTCTGCTGATGGCGTCGTAGACCGTGGAGGCCTCGTCGATCTTGTAGTCGATGTTGAAGTAGCACGACTTCTCCCACGCGTGCTGCGCCGTGCGCACATCTGTTGATCAATGGACGTCCAAGAGCCATGAAAACGACAGGGAAAGAGTGCAGCGACGGCGGCGTTGGCAAAATTGGCGGTGTATGTAATATTCACGGTCGCCCGTTATCACGTAGCAGAATGTATACTCCGAGGAGTACCACAACCGGGTTTCTGAGTGCAAGATGCTTAACTCGAGCATCGTGGTGGTTGTTCCCACGCCCATACTAGCAGAGGGTTTTTCGCCGTGAGTACACTATAGTAGGCGTCTATCTGTTAACAGCAACCGATGCAACCACGCGCAATACAAGACTGGTCATCCACGAGGTGTTGATGGAGGTGGCCGAAGCCAGGGAAAAAGAGATACACGAGATACGTACAGATCTTTACACGTTAACACTGCGTATTTTTCATATTTTTCAGGTCATTGAGGATATCTTGCCTTAGACCTACAGAGCGTCGGATTCTTGAACAATTATCGTGGTGTCAACAAGCCATCGCACCCCGCTCGCTGATCGTGAAATCGTGACGCCGCCACTGCAGGCACTTGATCAGTCCGCAGTGGGAGAGTACCCCTCGTCAAAAAAGGAATCGACAAGTGTTGTCCCTCAAGGTACAACAGCATTGGAGGCAATCCAGACGATAAATACATTTGCGTGACACCCGAGCACTGATCGGCTATCGGGCCCCTAGCTTCGACGCCGGAACACTCGCGCAACGATGCGTGTTTCTATGCATATGCTTACAAACTGCTACCAGTACACGGCAGCTACACGCCGAAAGAGCAAAAATAAAATTCGAGACTACCATGTAGACTATGCACACTCTATGTACGAATGCTTGTCTTTTGGAACGTGCAGCTGTACACACAAAGGAGAGCATAATATTCCGGCAACTTGGTTCACACGCGTCTCCTGCCGGGACATCTCTTCTTCACGTGCCCGCTGAGCGTACGCCCACGCCATGCTGCCGCCTCTCGGCCGTGTAGTAGCGCGGTGCTCTCAGGCCGGGGAACCCAACCCAGCACCTACCAGGCTGTTGCACCGCCTGCGTGTGAATAATCGCGGCACTTTTGCTTGTATGCATGTTGTGCCAGGAGAGAGAGAGGCATGAAAAATATCACGCACACGTGGTGCCGAGAAAACAAGGGCTTACCATCAGCAGCAGGCGCAGCAGCGTCGCTGAAACTCCGCACTTCCCTGCCCAGACACGCGGACGCCGCTCGCACCCCTTGCGAAGCGGCAGCGGCTCTTGCTGCCGCAGAGACCTGTGCTGGTGCTCCTGCCGCCACCTTCAACGACGCTCGTCCCCCGACCGCTCTCACGACGTTGCGGATCATGGTAATAGTTTCCGCTACCGCGAGAAGCACAGCGAGGGTAGATCATTAATAAAGGGGCTTGTCGAAGACTCTTGGGGCGCCGGAGGTGTTGTTGTCTATTGAGGAGCACCAGGGAGCGCGAAGCGTGCGTGTGAGTGGGGTCTTGTTCCCGTTTTATGGAGTGTTTGGTACAAAGCCGTACCATGATGGAAGCACACGAACACCGTACCTTCGAAACCAACAGCGCAAGCTAGGCACTATGGAAAAGAGAAGAACAAGCGCACTCACATAGGGGAAAGGTGTGGCTGATCGTTAAGCCTCGTTGGAGATGTATACCAGACACTGAAGGCTACTTCACACTCGAACGCTCAGCAGGAACAGAGAGAGAAAGCACCCGGCACGACCCCCCCCCTATTTAGTGTTCGCGGAGCCCCTCTGCTACTGCTGCACTTGGTGTCTGGTGTCTAAGACTAATACACATAATTTACGTTTATGACATATAATATAGTTTATTTTTTGTCATAGTCTTTGCTTGGTGCACAAGCAAGTCGAAGTGTGTTGCGACAGGCACACACACAAAGCTCGTGACACCGCTGTGCTGGCTGGCAGTGGCGATGGCGATGCCGGCGTCTTGCCCTGTTCTTGAGTTTGTGGACGATCAGAGCGATAGCATCGTCACGGACTTGGCGTACGACTACCACGGCAGACGACTAGCCTCGGTGTCGGCCGACGGTGTGATTCGAATACGGGATCTCGACGACAACGGCGTCTGGTGCGTCGAAGAAGGCTGCGAGATCAAGTTGGCGCATCAGGTGATGAGGAGGCCCGACGCGATTGTACTTACTCACACGTTGGGCTTTGCAGCTCCCAAAAGAGTGGTTGTTGTTGCACACAGTCAATATTTTGGACGAAGATTATCATACAAGCGACTCTTCCCGCACATATCGGCTTTTGGAACATAATATGTTCGTGCTTTCCCGCAGACGGCATCGGTCCTGCTCCTCCTCCTCCCAGTATCATGGTCAGTGAGTACGCGGTGTGTGTGCCAGAGTCGTGGTGGAGAAGGACGAACTGCTGCGTCTACCATTGCACGCATGCTTTTGAGTGTAGCACGGCAGTCGCCCAGCGGAATAATCGAATCATTGCATGTTCGGGAAAGAGTGGTATGATTAATTAAAAGGGAAACGACGAGATGGCTGGATGCCCCTATTGACAAGCGTATGATATTACTGCTGTACTTACCAAGTACCTCGCACGTTTAATCATCAAAGCGTTGCCTGGCTGTCGAGGACCACTCTTCATGTTTTCCTGGACGTACTTCACATTTGCTCATCACGCCTCTGCTCAAACTGGCTCACAAGTTCTGATGTCATCCAACTCTTGAGATCCAGCCCCCCCCCAGGTTAATGTAGTCTAGCTTACGGTCGGCGCGGAGGCACAAGACACAGGCTACAGCGAAATACTCAAATCATCAAATACTTGCTGGCAAATGAATTGTATCTCTCGAACTGTATCGCTTTTCGTGTTTCATTTCTGTCGGCCGGATGACAATTTAGGGTGCAGCAATCCCGACGGAAGTCTTCCGGAGAGTCCGCCGCGCCAGAACATGCCTTATACTAAACTGTGTGCCTGGTGATGTGTTTTTTTTTGTTCGCCTGTTTCGCCGCCGGCTATGTAAATAGTCACTACCCCCCATGTCTTCTGTCTCCACCTTTCGAATCGTTTCGCACCAATTGGCGTGGTTCATCACGACTGACCTGGGCGCGTGAACCCGTGTCGGCGTATGCGTTGTTGTTGGATCAATCGATAGGGTACCCTTTGGAAGGTGGATTGGGCGCATCCCGGCTTCGGGAAGCAGCTTCTGGCGACGTGCTCGCAGGATAGAACCGTCAAGATATGGGTGGGTGGCTCTGCGGCTCGGGACGATGCGGGACTATCGCTGTGCTTAACCGTCAAATCGGGTCAGAATCCACGCACCCGTTCGGATGAAAGCGGCACGCTCTTCGGGCTCGGAGGGACAGACACGCCCGATGCAGCTCGTTGGGCTGTGCTGACTGCCGCTGTTTGTGTTTTCTAATCGTGTTGAAGTTGGGGTGGAACAAGGCTCGAACAGAGTTAAGACGTGGCGACGACTTTACTTCGCCGTAAATCCGAACGTGAGGCTCAAGCTGATTGTGGATTCCTTGGGGGGAGAGGGGGGGGGTTGCAACCTGCTGCTCCAATCTGTGGATGCCCGCAATGACGCGCTGCTGCTGTTGCCCGGTTTGTCAGCGCCGGCTGTCGTCTTGGCCATGGGCCAACCATGACCCGAAAAAAATCAACCAAAATCACAACACAGGAGGAACACAGCGAGGCTGCCCCCGGGCACGAGCGAAGCGGGATGGGGCTGTCGAGAGGGGCGCCGGCGCGCTGGATAGTCGCGACCACCCTGAAGGACAGCCGCTACGGCGTCGTGGACGTCAAGTTCGCGCCGCGTCACCTGGGCTTGAGGATAGCGTCCGCCTCTGAGGATGGGTAAGACTGAGAGAGAGAGAGAGATGGGAGGGTTGGGTAAGGCTCGGCGAGGTTGATGGGGCAGGATCAGTGAGGAACTACGTCAGGGACGAGTGAGTGTTGTGTGGTAAATAGTTCGCGTGAATGGAGAGGTGAGTTGGGATGGGGTAACGACGACAGAAAAGCTGGAGGGGATGTGACCGCGTTCCTTTCTCCTCACCGTCTCGAGATCAAACCACGTCATAGTAAACGAAGCTGTCGGGAGGCATTGCCCCGAAGCAGAACCAGAATTAGAAATTGTCGCATGCCCACCCGCAAGAGGGAACCCTGCAGCCTGCCTCGAGTGACCAAATTTTTGTGTTTTTTATTTTGCAAAAGGCATTTCTCGAGTGAAAGCAAAAATTATTTTGTCCCCGCCATAGGGAGCTATCCGAGACTCCAAACCCCGCTGATGAACGCACGCAGCGAACGCGAGGGTGAAGCAGTTTGACCTTAAGCAGGCACCTCCCCGTTCTGTGACCCTCCGCCCGCCGTTCCCCTCGTTTTTCGCCACATCGTGATGTCGGCCGGGACGACACAAGGCACGTGCGGGTGTACAAGGCCACGGACCTGTCTTCGGTCAGCGGTTGGAAGATGGCACCTAGGCCCTTTGTGCCGTGTCCCGATGGCCTGGGAGTGACGTGCATCTCTTGGTGCAGCTCACCCTTCCTGAAGCCGCTGTTGGTGGTGGGCACCATGTCGGGCTTGGTTCAGGTACTACCAGCGAGTGGTAAATTTGCGCGGCGTTGTGACGCGGGAGTGCTGTCCCCCGAAACCCATGACAATGCTTTCGCCAAGAATAGGACACGCCTGCTCCAACCACAGGAGGGGTCCTGATGTTCGAGCTAGGAAACGTGAAAAACCGTGTGTGTTCAGTAGCGGGAACGATTCGTATCATCGAGTTCTCTAAAAACTGCCATGATGTCTGCACTCGTTTTTTGCATGCGATCCATCCTCTGCCAACGCTTTGTTTTCCCGTGTGTTGCTGCTGCGAGAATTTCGTACGATTCCGTTCAGTTTTTTTCAGAATTTTCCTGTCTGGCTGTCCCCCTGCAACAGCAGCTGTCGAGCTTGTTGCGTGCATGTCGGTTACGCACTGCTGACCTTGCATGGCTATGAAGTCTACGCATATTGTGACGTTGCAGCACTTTGGGACCTAGCGTGTGCGGTACAGCTCGGTTTTGATCCACGATTATCACAGGCACAGGAGTCGTAAGTTTCGTGCAGGTGTGTCGCGAAGAACGACTGCTCTAAAACCGCATTCCTTTTTGGTGTTTTTCTCTTTGTATCCCGAGGCCACCGGTCGCCCCGGTAGTCTAGTGGCCAGGGTCAGGGGTTCGAATCCGGGCGTAAGCGAGCTTTCCTTACATATTGAGTATTCTCTCGTTTGCGTTCCTGGCCTGGGTGGAAAGCGCTAGTTCGTGTGTAAACAGAGGAAAGAGAGTGATGCACTTTTCTCGCATTAAGAATCGATCGATAAGCACCGCAGGAGGGGTGGGTAGGGGGCCTTAGGGAGAAAAACCCTTCTGTGTGACCACGGGTTGGAGCAAACGGCACAAATGTTGTGAGCACTGATTTGAAGTGAAGTCCAAGAAAGGAGAACGTAATGCGAGACTAGACAATTTGGCTCTCAGCCTTTGGGGTATCTCGGCATCACGGAGGGGTTCCAAACTGCAAACTTTGCTCGTACATGGAATCGCCAATCCTAACGGTAGTATTTTTCAGGGTCCACGTTGGTACCGGTTTTGTAGGCGGATACAGGCGCGGCGGTGTTGCAATGTGGGGGTACTTTTTTCGGTGGACCCCGGCACTTCGTTTTCCGGCGGTACTGCCTTTGGCGGTTCCAGGTACTGCCAAATATGGCGTTTTTTTTCTGACGGTATTGAAATATGGCGGTACTACCTTTGGCGGTTCCCGGTACTGCCAAAAATGGCGGTACTTTTCTTGCAGTACTGAAATATGGCGATACTGCCTCATTCGGTCCCGGTACCACCAAAATATGGCGGTTTTTACCTGGCGGTATTAAATATGGCGGTATCGCCTTCGGCTGTCGCGGGGCGCTCATTGCTCTGCTCGACGTTGGGGCAGAGTGTGCGTGTGTGGGCAGGAGCAGGCACCCATCACGGCATCACGCGAAAGATAAAGAGGTTCTATCTACCGAAAAGGAACATGACAGAACCAAAAAGAAAACAGAAAGGAACTGCCACATTTTCATCCATTTTAAGAAAAGAGTCTAAGATAAAATAGCAGTGAATTCCATACATGGTAGGTACGTAGAAAGTAAGAGAAGAACAAAGAAAAAAGAACAGGTCCCGCAGCGAGATTTGAACCCTTGCCTTTCAAAATTTACCCCCTCTATCCATTCTGGTACACCACCTGCCGCAAGCACCTACCTGGTGCTTTTTTTTTTCTCCCGTCATTGGACTCTGTCGTCTGCCCCTCTGGCCCCTATCCTCCACTTGTACTAGCTAGACGACCCAACCGGGGTCACATTGGAGGGGGGGGTTGGACCCCCTCCTGCGGTTCATGCCTGAAGTATTTTTTCGCGAGAAGGGTACAGCAATCCCTTCCCTCGCGACTGATGAAGTCGATCAAGTTGCTAACAACGCGCTTTGCAGCGCGTCGCTTCCACCGGGGACCGGGATTCGAACCCATGACCTGGCCCTGAGCAGGCTGCGAGATCACCCATTTGACCGCCGGGGCGACCGGGGTATCTGTCACGACGGTTCCATTATGGCGGTACTTCAGTACGGCGGTACTATTTTGGCGGTACTGCAGTGTGGCGGTACTAATTTCGCGGTACTGCAGTGTGGCGGTGCTTTTTCGGCGATACTGAAATATGGCGGTTCTTTCTAGACGGGTCCCGGCTGTTTGTTTTTTGGCGGTATTTTTTAGGCGGTTACGCAATATGGCGGTACTTTTAAGACGGAAGGCAGTTTTTCGTTTTTCGGCGGTTCCCGGTACCACTGAAATGTGGCGGTAATTACCGCCAGTACCGGGACCGCCCACCACGGTGGAAAAAAAAAAAATGGAACTTTCCCGACGTGGACCCTGGTATTTTTCATCTCCCCGTGAGTTATTGGTTGATTTCACGTCCGCTTCCGGCTGCTGATTTTTTCATTCCTTTCGTTACCCTCCCCCTTCCTACCTCACTACTTACCTCCTTCGTCTTTGTGGCGTGATGACAGATCTGGCTCAGCGACGGCACGACGGAGGAGCTGGGGAAGTGGTCCAAGGTGCTCGACCTGCCCGTGAGTATTCGGTTCGCTGTCTTGCGACCTCGAAGGTTTCATCCATTGTAGTCTGTGCCGGAAGGATAAGGAGTGCCTTCGTTCGAGGCCTTTTTCCGTCGGGGAATATGAGCATTCGTACCCGGATTATGTTGCGAGGGTTGTTGTCAATGATTCGGCACTGGACGTTGATCCCGTTGTCCGGCGTGCCCGCATGCACGATACTGCTGTACATGTTAATGTACGCGATGAAGGAAGTGTTGTCCGTGGCGTGCTCGACCTCAACTCTCCGTTGCAGCAAGCGCCACAGCGGAGCGTTTTCCGTGTGTCGTTACTTAGGTGCAGTTGTTTAGTACGGAAGACAAGGGTATCCCGCTCACTCGATTTCGTCACAGGCTCTCGAGGGTGGCCCGCGGGCCGGACCTGTTATTTACTTGGTGGTTGTCCTTCTCTCTCCTGGCTATTTTGTTAGCCTGCTGGTTGGCAGGTTACAAAGCTGCCAGGTGGCACTAATGCTCCCTTTTCTAGCTTGGCTGGGCGAGGAAAGGCTAGTGCGGGCTTGCCGCGAGGCGCGTTTGCACTCTCCGAGGACGATCTTACCTTGCCGGCCTGTCGTCCTTCATCTCTCCTCCGCTGGTTCAAATGCTATTGTATTTCGCGTTGTAATGGCGGTCATCAGGAGACGGACGTCTCAGAATCATGCCAGGATTTCACGAGACTCAAAAGCACCGAGTCATTGCCACACGAGAAACGAACAGACAACACTTGCACAGCAGCATATGTTTTCTGACTGCTCCGGTGAATACCTTCTCCACGCATTTCCATTGTATTTTGGTGGGGGGCGCGCGGCGGCGGGGGGGGGG
>CACKRE030005164.1:147071-157904 GCA_902602495.3 Ectocarpus sp. CCAP 1310/34
CCCCCCCCCAACCGGCCGCACGGTCGTGTATCCACGCCAACATCCCCAAACAAATCATTGAAACCCATCTCCCGACTGCTCAGGGAGAGACGGAGGGGGTGGCGTGGAGCGCAGAGTGGGACGTGAACGGCTCCGCGCTTTGTTCGACGGACGGAAACACCTGCCGCACGTGGATATCCGAAGGCGACGGCGTCAGCAACAACTGGTGCTGCACCGATGTCTTCCAGGAGGTCGGCGTCGCCGGCACGGACAGGAAGACCGCGATGGATCGGTACGAGGAGGGTTCGGCAGCGGCACCTCCGGCGACGGTCCCCGAGATCTTGGAAGGCTGATCGAGAAATTAATTCGAGAATGAATGCTGCTGCTTGCTTTCGGGGAGGGCTGGCTGCAGCTCTAGCGGCCTTAGAGCTGGGTCTCGGTCTGCCTGGCTTGTCGTAACATATACTGCTACACCGCACTACTTCGAAGTAATAGTTTCATTTCACACTGAGAAAAAACGGTTCGACCCTACATGACCAAAGCTATAGTACATGTATTAGCGTTGGCCTGTAATTTGGAACTATTTTGTCTGTTTGTTTCTATGCATATGAGAAGTTGGCAAGTCTTTACTCTGTCTACATGCAGCAGTATGTATCTACCACATCAGGTAGGGTGTTAGTGTGGTGCAGGAGCGAGCGGCTGTGGTCAAGTTTCTCACGCCATTTTCGTTTTGAGAACCTCAGCCTGCGTGTCTCGTGATGAATGAATGTGTACTTACTTATCAAAGTACTCTGCGTTTTAGAGTCGCCCGGGACGTCGCCCGTGCAGGAGCGAGCGGCTGTGGTCAAGTTTCTCGCGTCGTTTTCGTTTTGAAAACCTCAGCCTGCGTGATCTCGTGATGAATGAATGTGTACTTCATCAATCAAAATACTTTGCGTTTTAGAGTCGCCCGGGACGTCGCCTGGACCCAGAGTTGGCATTATTGACCCGGCTCTAGGCGTACAGCAGTACAAAGGTCAAAAGTGTCAGCTCGGTCTGCTGCTCTGTTCCGCGTTTCGCCCGGGGGAGACCTACTGCTGTATACTCGCATATAAATACGTATGTCAACGTTCGAACGGAATGATCAGGTAGAGGCCCGCCATTTTCCACCAAGCGCTAAATAACTCACGGGATAACGTTAAGCGCCGGAGGTACTCTCGGCCCCGGAGGTACTCTCGGCCCCGGAGGTACACTCTCCGGCACTGCATGTATCTTCGTACTATCGCATCCTTATTGCTGGCTTCATCTCGGGCCGATTAGTCGAAGTTGGAGACAAGACACAGCCTGCACACAGGGACCTGTTTTTGTTGCAGGAAAAATTGCTTATCGCCAGAGAGTCTTGCGCGTAACGAGAGGGGACTCAACTCGGCAGTCAAGCAAGGGTGTTCCTACATTCGTCGCATGTAGATTGATACCAGATGCACCGACCGGGACCAGAATTTGAGACTTAATGCTCAAAAAGAACGGAAAGAAAAGTCGCCGGCCCTTTTTCTGCACAGCACGGGTGTTGCAGCGCTTTTCACTTAATAACAAGTGTGGGCACTCGTGACGTAGAAGTCTTCGCGCTCCGTGCAACGTGTGATTGTAAGTTGTTGCTCGGGAGAGGATCTTTCTGTGAGTTCATGTTTTGCAGCCGTCGCATCTGAACCCCCATGGGTGTATTCATGAGCATGCAGTGAATTACGCACGTCGAGGCTGCAGAATTGCCGACAACACTTGTTGGAGTGTAAATTGGGAAGAGTTGGTTGACGCAAGCAAAATGGTTGCGGCGCGAATGCGCACATCCCCCCACTGGAACTGGGGCGGGGGTGACAAGGCGCCGGCCCGAATGTTCCGGATCGCACCACAAAGCAGGTGGTAAACAGTAGTGGAATCCGCAGAGGCGCTCTCTGCTGCTTTCTTTGCACCCCCGGTCAGATAGCCTAAGCTGCAGCGCACTCTCCCTGTGTTCGCCAACCCGTCTATTGCTGTATCGAAAATGGTGTGGTGTCGGTGAAGCCATTTACGGTTCTCACTTTTTCAGGGGGTTGATGCGTTGATGCCTGCGTTATCATCGATACAGAGATACATGACACCGCTCAACGACTTGCCACAAAGCGAGCCACAAAGAAAATTGCTTGGACGCATTTTTTAAAGAACCATTTTTCGGTTGTTGTTCCGAAATTGTTTCTGTGAAGATTCGCTTTCTCGCTCCTCGAGCGACGGACATTTAACTTTTTGATTTTCCGAACTTCTTCATCCCCGCCGCTCGCTCTCTTTGGCACGTACACACACACCCCACTTCACCACATCACCCCCACCTTCGTCACCAAAGACCATGTGCCAGGTACCTTGCGCCAGGCCCCCGCCCCACCCGAAGCAGCAGCAGACGAGAGTGCCGATCACGATGGCCGCGGCGAGGCAGTGCGTGAGCAAGCCCATCAACATCGCCATCGGAGCGGGAGCAGGGTGCCAAAAGATCGCCGAGGAGCAAGCAACGGGGCGGACCTCTTCTACAACGACGACCGGGACAGGGCAGCAGCATGCGACTTCCAAGGCCGCGCCAAGCAAGGTCGTCCGGCGCGCGCACTGCCGGCGGATCGCCCCCGAAAACCAGTACCACCCGCACGTCTGCAACAACTGTGGGCAGACTTTCATCCCCCAGGGGCCCGGCAGGGACTTTTGCGGGGGCGAGTGTCGACACAGCTTCGCGTGGATGAGGCACATGGAGAAGAGAAGATTTGCACAGCAGCAGCTCCGGAGGCAACAGCAGCAGCAGCAACAACATCAACAACAACAACAACAACAACAACAACAGCAACGCTGACGGCGGAAATCTTCTTCGCCTTGTGGCGCGAGGTAGCAGGTTTTGTGTTTCATGGCTTGACGTGGAGTTGCTTGCCTTGCTCCATTCCTCTCTCTCTTTCCCCGAAGTTCGACTCGGGTTGGCCGCCGCTTTCCGATCATGAAAGAGAAAAAAGTGTTGAGACATGATGGGTGTACGTGGTAGGTTGGTTGAGTGTCTTCCAGTAAGCATGATGTGTTACCGTTATTTTTCCAAGGCCAACGACAGAACGCCATCCCCTTTCCCCGCGCGTTGTTCCGGGGATGTTTGTTGGCGACGCGGGGGCAGTAGGAAGCCTCGCCGCGCTTGACTGCTGTGTTGTTTGGCGCAATAAAAAGTTGGGCCGGGGGGGGGTGGCGCTGGTGTCATGTCGAGATTTCGGTCCTATTCTCGCATGTATTTTGGGGTTGGTGCAGTTGACGTTCGTTGCAGCCGGATACATTTCGTTTCATACAAAAACGCATGCGCACGTTGTGGAGCTTGGTTTTCCCTCCGGCTCCTTGTGGGGCTGCTACTGCCGCGTGTGGATCCCGCGCTGTTGTTGTTGTTGCCCGATCGTACCCATCCGTGTCACGTATGCATCGCGTGGTATATTGCGCGATCTGTGCTGTTGTTGTCTATTCCTTGCGTTGTTCTTTGTTGTCCCTTAATAAATTGGGTTGTTGTGTCGCATACGTCGACAGCAGTGATATTATGCGAGTTCCGTTGTGTGCTATTTGCCAGGACTCTCTCCCCAGATGATGATGCATACGTGTGCATATCACTCCATCATGCTCTCGTTGGCAGTGTAGTTTTATCGTGGTAGTCTTGTGCATAGCATACGATGCCACCGTCGTTCGTCGTTGTTGCAGTTATGGTCGGTGTTAAAACGAAAGTCTGTACGTAGCGACACGCAGCCCGCGTTTTCTCGAGTTATTGTTGTCCATAATAACCCCGGGCGAAGCAGTACATACAAAACATCTGTGTGGCGAGTTTTTCACACCTCCGCTGCACTATGTATCTACACAAACACCGATAATTTTCATCTCTTCGCCCCCCCCCCCCCCCCCCCCCCCCCCCCCCCCCCCCCCCCCCCCCCCCCCCCCCCCCCCCCCCCCCCCCCCCCCCCCCCCCCCCCCCCCCCCCCCCCNCTGCCCCAGTAAGAGTGATATGGGCGTGAATGGAGGATAAATGCTGCCCTTGCAAGTTTTTCATATGTTTGTGTAGGTAAGCGCGCCAACGTAGAATCACACGAGCAGGTCGCCGCAGCACCTGTCTGTGTAGCCCAGCGCGTGTGTTGTGCTTTTTTGAAGGTTTTTTTTCTGTTCTATATTTACCTTGGCGCAGCGTTTTGAGATGGGATCCTGTGCGCGCGAGAGATGCCGTACGGTCGTATGAATATGTCATCGTGTACTCTTTATTTTTCGTTGTTGCCCTAGCATTAGGAAAAATTAATACACACACAGAAAGACTACCCGTTCGAGATGTAGTCTACCCACATTCGAACGGGATGTGGTGGGAGTCTTTTCAGTGAGAATAGCAAATCTGGATAATACCTAAACAGTTGTTTGTTCCTGTTTTTTACCGCGCCTGGAGCCGCGAGATTAGATTGGGCTAGCTAGGTGGATTAATTTTCGTGCTTTTTCTGTATACACTCAACAAGACAAGTGCAGTTACTGCTGCTTGCTGTGGTTGGTTCCCTATAGTGGGAGGTGCACGGGCGTACTGGTAAGCAAGTCCTTGTTTTTTCAGTTTTCTTGTCATCTTCCTCTTTAGTATGGTGATCGATTCTTGTCTATGCATACCTTGTTTTTCTCGTTCGTCTCTTGGTGCATGGCTGTTGGCGGTGATTTGTTGCGGTCGTTGTTCTTTGTCCGTACACGTTTCACGAGTAGATTTCCATCTATTTCCAGTAGGCGTGCGTTGTTGTTCGTGTTTTTTTGCAACCAACCTCCACAAGTAGTGGGTGGGTGTTGCTGCCTGCGGTGAGATCATTTCGCGACAGCGTTGTTTTCTGTTCTCTTTGCCGTATGATGCGCAGATTATATGACGTTGGTTATGCTCCGTTTGACGATCTCCCACCGTAATGTTGCCGGTCGTTCGGATTGGTCTGTTTGTCTTCTCCTTTAGCAGCGTGGTTTCCTCGTCCTTGTTTTTGTTCAAATTGTTGGTGTCTGATTGGTGCTTTGAGACGTTGGGGGGGGNGGGGGGGGGGGGGGGGGGGGGGGGGGGGGGGGGGGGGGGGTCAGAGTACGTCATTTGTCTTGCCCGATATGACATGACGTGTTCCAGAGGGAGGGGGGGGATCGGCACACTAATAGCGATACGCACCCCAAGGAGTGTTTTTCACGAGTGAGTGTGTTCCTGGAGTTGAGTGTGTCCCGTAGGGGTGTACGTTAGGCGTACTTTTTCTTGGTATGCTATCATATGTACGATATATATAAATGTGTTTTGCCGACAGTCGGTGCAAGTGGATGACACCCAGCTGACAGAATTTTAAGTGATGATGTAGCTGATGGTCTCGAAACAGGTCAGTGTTTTAGGAAACGAGGCAAGGCTCCACGTGTGAGATGAAGGAATTAAAATTTCGACCGTGAGAGTTGGTGTGCGGTGCTTTTAACGTCCTCAAGTGTGCTGTCAGCATCGTAGCAGAGAAGGATCCTGTGGTGGTACCCACCATCGCCCGGTGACGGGGGGTGGTTTTGTGGGTGAAAGGAGAATTAATGAAAGATGAGAAAAAAAAAAAGTGTGATCGCATCAACGCGAGAGAGAGCTGCTCTGCAGCCGAAAAGAGTGTGTGCCTTCGGCGATGGCGCTCCTCTGCTTCCAGAGCGCGGTTGTTTGTGCCTTCGGCCCGTTTGTCTGATTGTTTTTAGCAAACGCGTGTGGGCCTTGTCCATGCATGGGTGTTTTTCTTTGTGAAACAGAATCGGCCCGAATGGACGCAACGTCTTCTTTTGTTTACCGAGCCCTTCCTTGCCAATCCACCAATTCAATCAATGTGCTTGCAAGTGCTTTTTCTTGTTTTGGTCGCATTCACTATTGTAGTTCGTTCGTGTGTGTGCTTGCTGTTGGCACTGCACACACACAAACCACCGAGGGGATGCCTTGTGATGGCGCTCTTCTTCGCGGTGCTTCGAGCAGATCCGATTTTTCCGTTGACTTGAAATGAATTTATTTGTTCAACCCCCCCTCTCTTCGGCATGATCGACGATTCATTCTCATTCCCGCAACGGGCGGTTGTACCGTTTCTCACGTCACGTAAAAAACAATGACAATGCTGTGTGCTGATGTTTATTGCGTCATGCATGAACATCCGTAGCGTCTAGGACAGACTGCTGTTAGCCTTCAGCAGCTTCTCCCGAGTGGAAGCTAGACCTCGTTTATAATAGCCTCTTGTTGTTGCGCATGAATGAATGAATGTGTGACTGCCTCGCTCGATGGTGCTGCTCCTTTTGGACGTAGCCTCATTTTCTAGTTTGTTTCTTGAACCGAGCGTACCATCCGTCCATCCATCAATCCATTCCACGCGTCTGATTCTTCTTCACCGCTCACGATCGCATCCGATCTCTCTTCTATCTCTCCTCTCTCTCTCTCTCTTTTCGTTGACTGTTTTTTCTCTTTGAAAAGTACCTTTCTTTAGGATGGGTGGGTATATGTATTTGAGGGCATGTCAGCTAGCCGTCACGCTTGGTCGCTGCAGACCGCACCCACCCCCCACCCACGCCTTACACCCCAAGGAAGGGTTTTGTTTGTTCGACAGCCCGGCTTCTTGAACCTTGTGTGGCGAAAATTGAGCTTGGCTTGCCGCTCTTGTGAAGTGTCGAATCACTCACCTCCACGCAATCAACGCGTCTGGGTTTTGTGGGCGGTGCGTGTGTACTTCTTCTAAGGGCAGTGTATGCTTGTTGTATTGCGTGCGTACGGGGAAATGATCGAAAGGGTACGTATGCATGCATGTGTGGATGGATACGCATCGTTTTTATCGACCACAACCAAACCCGAAGTGACGTCAAAATAGAACAAGGCAGCACGTACACGCGTGCCACCACTCCCTCAAGATAATTAGTGCTCGATTTTCACGGAAGAAGTCGAACAACCTTGAACCTCTCTGATCTACACTTTACCTGCAACCGGTAAATATGTGCCCTCGAGGGTTCGATTTTACGAAAGAAAGAAACCAAAGAAGTTCATTGAAATCTATCCACGCACACACCTCACCTACGTAGTATCCACAAACACCTCAATGTTTCCTCACTGATGAAGTACATGGAAGGGGCGTGAGGGTCGCGCCAAACAAGAGCGTAGTACATGTAGTGTACATTTCCGTGGCGCGTGCGTGCTCGTTCTGTCTGTGATAACGACGACGTATCGCGGGCCAAGCACTTATTATCTAGACTACATCAATCACGTCTTTTTTTGCCGTGTTTTTGAGTCGTCTACGCTCTTGTCCGCATGAAAAATGGATACATACGAGTTGGGTGATGCGTACGCATGAACGGTGGCGTACAACCAAGCTTTCTACGCTTGGTTCTCCCGAACGAAAGGCATATATGCCACATTTATCTATTGATGTTCTAAACGACCGCACGCACGAAGAATGATCTGCGTGCACCAGGTAGTAGGTAGACTATGTGTGTGTAATCGAAGCATTTATATTTCACCCCCAAAGAGCGCGTGTGAGCTCCGTGCACCCGCTACCCATCTTCCCTCTCCATGGATAGATAGGTGGGAAGAACGTACATTCTTGTTTGCGGGAAGGGGGGGGGTGGGGGGAGAGGGTACTCACTCGTGCTTTCGTGCCTGACTGCTGAGCGATTAGACCCCTGACAGACCACGCGTCCTCGAGAGGCCGGAGCGTGGTTCGATCACCGATGGTCATTCGTTCCTTGCTACGCTGCCAAAGGTGACTCCAGAATGTTTTCCCTAGCCCAACTCTCCTGCGAATATTTCTGCCGCCTTGTCAGCACACTTCCTGTTGTTTCCCAGCATAGCTACGCCTACCAGCGGAAGGGGGCGGGGGGTCCTGTATACTTTATTGAAGTTTGCCCTGGATACGTTTGTTTTCAGTCTTGTTGTTCGTGGACGATCCATAATAAATGTATTTTGACTGATAGGATGGCAAAGTCTAGCAGCAACAGGAGGGCGGACAAACGTCGGGTCATTCATCATCGAACGGATCGGCGCACCAGTCGAACTCACGAAGCTTCCTTACGTTTGTTTTTTTGCCGTCAATGGCCGTCGCTTTATCAGTCATTGCGCGGGCAAGGACAACCGGAATAACACCAAACAAACGTCATCGTTGGAAACTTTTTTAGTGTTTGTTTTCGTTTTATTACTCGTCTTTGTTCTTGTTTCTTTTCTTTCTGCCCCGTCACCTATCATTCTTCCATGATTCACCCGCCCCCTATTTTCTACGCTTTGCACACCCGCTTGAATATGTAATTGATCAAAGCCGCCATTTTCCCCACCCACCAATCACCTCTCTCTTAAAAAAATACTCGTTTCGCCCAAAACCAATTTACTCCAGCTTGCCCATCGTTAACTTTTTGGCGTTTGACACATGCTGCATGTAGTCATCGCCCCCCCCCTACCCCCCCCACCCTCCCATTTCTTGCTCTCCCTACCACCCCCCCCTCCGACTTCGGCGACAACAAACAACAGCAACAACAACAACAACAACAAACAACGCTCCAAAAGAGCTCCACACATACATGAGGAGCATGCAACATGTTCAACAAAGTCGGCTGTCTCTGCCTACTAAATTCTCTGCGCTATCTATCGATGAACCGCCTCCGGTCTGTGCAACTTAGCCCCCAAGAGCACAATATTATACAAAAACGCTCAAAGGTGCAACCAGCAATAAGCAGTGACTATGGTGGGGTCTCATTCAAATGGTCGGAACATTGGCCGACTGCTTGCTTCTTGATGGGAGTCCGGCGGCCCCACCGCTGGGCCGACACCCCCGACCTCTCAGCCGCGCGGCCCCCTCCGGCATTGATCAATACCCACCCGGCACGTACATGTATGTGGTACGGGTGAATGGTCCAACAAAAATCCAAAGAGAAAACACTGCCAGGCCAGGACGTAAGGATATGCTACAGATTCTTGGGATCCTGGTCGACAAACAACCACATAAAAAAATCAGAAATTCAAGACATGATGGCACACACACCACCTGCACTCGCGAGTCATGCCTGCACCCCTCCGTGTCCCCCCCCAAAACACCCACCCACCCACCCGCCCACGCACAACCCTCAAAGCCGCAACTCCTGCACCTTTTTCCTCCGTCAAGGGTCCTTTTCATGGAAGTTGGCGTTTCGCTGTTGAACGGGGTTGGTTGCTTCCGGTCCGCCGCCCCCGTACCCACTTGGTATGATGATTGGAAGGATATTGTCACCGGAACCACAACCAACGGACACATCATCATCACAACCACATCCACCACCATAACCACCACCACTATCGAAGGATTGATTGGCGTTCGTTGTGTACCGTTGGGCAAGGGTCGACCTCCTTCTTTCCTCGTCCCCTCTCTCGTTTCCCATCTTTACTCTCTCTGTTTTGTTTCTAGTGACTCCATCCAGCACCCGTCCCCCACCCCTGCCCCCCCCGCCATCTATCCACCTGCCCCCCACATCAACCACCCGACCGAAACGAGAAGAAAGAACCTAGAAATGCCCGAAATGGCTCAGCGACAAGGCACAGCAGACACCCACCCTACCCTCGCACATCATACACCAATCACCACTACACCACCCAGTTTTGACAACTCCAACGCGGCGTCTTCGTCGCGCATTGCACTTTGAAATATTGCTGCTGCTGCTGCTGCTGCTGCTGCTGCCGCATACCAGTATAATACCGTGCACCGATGGGTCTTCGTTGGTTCGAAAGAAGGCAATCTATGTTTCTCCACAGAATGCTTCAGCAACCCCCCCCCTCCTCCCCTCCCTTCCCTCCTGTTTTAAGGTTACTCATCTTGTTTGTTGATTGCCATGGTGGCGAAAAAACGCCCGACGCAGGGCAACAATCAAAACAGGTCACCACCTTTCTACGCTCTCCCGCCTCCCTGCCGCGTCTCCCTTCATTTACCACGCGGGAATGCCAGGACGTGTGGAAAACTATCAATTCAAAAAATGAACAAAGTCAGGGGCTAGACAGACAACGAAAACACGACACGCACACACACACACAGCCAGCCGGCAAGGAAGAGAGACATGAACCTAGCTGAGGTGTTGCTCACTTGGCCGGTGCGACAAACAACTCCGCGGCCAGCAACGATCCCTCCCATCCCCTACACCCCACGGAACGTTGATGTTCACGTATCGGCGAACTAAACACCACCATGTAGACTAGATCCCAGCCAGAGTGTACATCGGTCATCGGACAAAAGGAGAGAGAGAGAGACTCGAGAAAACGGACAAGCCTAGGAGCACCACAACAAAAACAGAAAAAATCAAGATCGGTGCGTCCGTCCACCGATGACGGAACGAACGGTAGCAGAGAGAAGGCGGCCACGCCGTTTCATACGACGTGCGCGCCCTGCTGGCGGGCGGGATGTTGCCAAGAAACACACACCACACGAGAGAGAAGACAAGAAAATACGCACACAAACACAATATAAACGAAAAAAAAAACTAAAAAGAAAAACACTACGTACATACACCACGTTTGTTTTTCCAAGCAGAGGGCGGCCCGCCAGCCCCGGTTTGTCCCGGTCGGACGGAGAAGAGACACAAGAGGAGAAGGAGAAAACAAACATAGCGGCGGGACCGGCGCCCGTCCACAACACAAAAAAAGCGCTGAGGGCGAAAGAGGGTACACTCGGGAACGCTCACGCCACAGGTGGGAGTTACAACACATCCCGCTGCTGCCGTGGCCTGTGCGAGACCTGCCCACGAACAAACGGTTCGCTACCTTTGCTCACTCCGCACTATGCCGAGGCTACAATCGAGCACGACTGCACACAGGCGGTGAGGATACAAGACGGTGTGGAACGAGGGGGGGGGGGG
>CACKRE030005164.1:157974-180557 GCA_902602495.3 Ectocarpus sp. CCAP 1310/34
GGGGGGGGGGGGGGGGGCAGAGACCCGGGGTGCACCCTACAAGTGCAGTCAAAAGAAACGCACGGACGTTCGCGGATCATACAAAGGACAGACCAAGACTTTCTTGGTGCCAACCACGTCGCATAGGATCATAGGATCATCCGTGCCGCTCGAAGGCCCAGGTTTTCAAGATGCACACAACCCCAGCGCACGTCATCAACGTGACGGTATAACCGACTGATCGCCCGCATTGAATCGCGGGCGGAACAAACACAGAAGACAACAGAAAAAAAAAAGAATGCAGCAGTGTTGCCGGTAAAGTACATGGCGCTCTCTGCACCCACCCTTCCTTACCGAAACACGCCTGAGGAAATCAGGTCATTGGGTGGGCCTACGACGCGAACCAGGAAACACACGAGCGAAGCTCGATGCTTGGCATGTGGGTCAAATACCGCCCCCTCCTTCTCTCTCGCCGTAACCAGTAAAACGCGACCGGACACAAACAAACAATCTCGAGCGTTGATCACGTCCAAAAGTCCACGCTTAATATGCATGCATGCATGCATTCGTGGTAACTGCAGTCGTGCACAGCACACAGCTACCGTTTTATTCCGTCTCGCCGCCGCCGCCGCGCCCCTGCCCATCTACCGCCACCGAGCAAGACTTCCCCGGCCCCGCCAAACTCAGTGATCACCTGCCCCCCGGCTCCTTTCAGTCACGTCTTAAAACACACCTACTTAAAAGGCTAATCGTTCAAGATCCAACTAACCATCCGCCGCCGCCCCCATCGACTACCACCACAAACGCATGTTTCTGCTTCTGCTTGACGCCTCATATATTTTTGTTTTGTCGTACACGCACCCTCAACTGCAGTGCAGTAGGTTTTGCTTAAAAGGACGCGCGCTCAAAAGACAGGGAGAGAGAAAGACAAAGGCAGAGAGAGAAACAGAGAACCCCTAGAAACCACGGCAAATAACAAACTTCCTCTCTACCAACATTAGCGAACGCAATCTTGTGCGTAGACATGTGTACCTCTCGCTCACAACAAAAATAAGCACACCTGCTTCGACCCGCGTCTCTTCCTTCGTGTGTGTACTCTCTCTACATCGTTCCGCCCTTCTTCCCGCTTTCCCCGTCGCGGTTCTTCTCTTCTACTGCTATGGCTGCTGCGTGGTTGTACGCACGGGTCTTGCGACACCCATGCCCGCGGACAAAGCAGGATACACGTCACACGCACGTCCCCATGACCACAAAAAAAAAAACAGAAATAAAACAAAGCACACGCACCACCCGCCAAACACAAGGCAAAACTTCAGTAAAAAAAAACAAGACGAAGAAGCCATGAAACGGCCAAACCAAAACCACCGCAGAAAAGCACTTTGTTGTTGTCCCACTCACTCTATCCCACACAAAAAACTAGACACCATTCCTCCAACGCTCAGCTCCGCCAAGAAACCATCGCCAGAGATTGTCGCAAATAACAGCCCCCCCTCTCCCCTTTCCGGTTCGTTCCCTCCGTTCCTCCCTCCCTCCCCCCACCCTTCCAGCTTGATCCGACGGACCGACCGACCGACGGACCGACCGACCGACGGACCGACCGACCGACGGACCGACCGACCGACCGACGGACCGACCGACCGCATCCCAGAGGCCAGGCCGGGTGACTGATAGTCGCCGCACCGCACCGCTCCCTCAGCAGCGCCGTCTCTCAAGTCTCTCAAGTCTCGCATCACTCATCCAACCGCACGACGTCGCGCTGGGTCATTCATGCCCAGGGGCAAACAGTCACGGCAGGATTAGCTAGAAATAGCTGGTTTCGCTCCAGGATTAAGAAAACGACGCCAGGGACCAGCAGCAGCAGACCAAGACCAGACCAACGATCGTCCGTGTCGGACCGAAAGAATACCAAGCAAATCGACCAAGCCTCCCCCCCCGCACATCCGCAACGAGTCGCAGGTCGCGTCGCCGTCATTGTCGTCATGGCGGGCACCGTCGCCGCCGGCGCTGCCGAAACAGAGACCACCCCACGAAAGCCTTTGTTTGCTTCCGCCCGCCGGAGGGCAACGCCTCTTCACGAAAAAAAAAAAAAGGGGGGGGGGGGGGGGGGGGGNGGGGGGGGGGGGGGGGGGGGGGGGGGAGGGGTGCACCGCCCGCCGCGCGCGCTCTCTCGGGAGGGAAGGACACGGCGCGTACTTTCCCGACTTGAGCCGCGTGTGTTTGGCCTGGAAGTAGGGTTGGCAGGAGAAGGGGTAGGGGGGGACTGTCGTTATCTCTGCTGGTGCTGGTGCTGGTGCTGCCGCCGCGCTGTCCGCGGCTGGGTTCGCTCCCTGTAGTCGTTCTGCTGCTGAGGGGTGCGGCTCGCCAGCCACGCGTCGGTCGCTCGTTGCCGCGCTTCCTTTCCGTGCACCTCGGCGTGCCGTTCCAGCTGCTCCCGCCCCTTCTCGTAGATAGCCTGCATTTGCACCGCAGACGTCACCGGCAGTTTTGGTTTGTGACATTCGGCAGCGGAGCGAAGGAGGGAGGTGACTACACGTGAGCCACAATACAAATGTACCAACGCAAGGAGTCACAACCAAGGACTACGAAGGGTACTCGTATGCATGCGGTTGTTTCGCACAGCAACAAAAGACCACAAAGATACAATAGTATTTACCAAACTCAAGAAACTGCTTTCATGTCCAACCAGGATAAGAGGAAAGACGGGCAGCCAACACCCGTTGGCCAGCTATCCATCCGCGGTTTACTTGTGTTCGCGAAAACGCGCATGCGCACACAACTTTTTTCACGTCCAACACGACTCAGCATGCTCCTCCAATCACCAATACCAGTACAGTCAGTGTAGCACTGGGTGGGTGTGTGCATCAAGAGTAACTTGCCCACGCCCCTGGCCGGGTCCAGGCTGCTGCTCCTGCTGCTCCAGCTGCTGCTGCCAGCGTGGGAGATTTCATGCTGTGGCATCCTCTCACCCCCGTCAGTGCTTGATTTCAATGCACTTGCAACAAAGACAAAACTACACTGGGCACGTACGCCGCTTGAAATCACGTTGCTGCGGGAAGACACTGCCAAGACGACGTACCGAGCCAGTACAGGCAGTCCAACACAAGAGCCTCGGCCCGCAAAACCAGCAGCCAATGATAGTGTAAGCAAGCCACCACCACCAACAACAAACATTTGTGTATCTCCATTCACGTGAACTCCAACAAAATGAGAAGCAAAATAGGCACGGTATCATTGCTGGTGTGCTGTGTGTACACAGAACAGAGGAATCGAACGAAACCTGATGCCGCTGATTCAGCCAGGGAGCACTTGAAAACAACACAACAAAACGGGCCCGAACAGGATGAACAATGACAATTTCCACAGGCGAAAAACAGTCGGCAAAAAAAAAAGAAGTCATTCTCACCTCAAGAGCGGCAGCCATCTCTCGCTCATCCTCGTGTCCCTCCCCTTCCTCCCCTACCTCCTCTATTGCTATTCCCACGCCGTCCACCCCGGCACCGTCCCGGCCCTGGCACGGCAAGACAAGATCCGTCACCACTCCGACGCTGCTCTTGAGCTCCTCCGCCCATCGCGCCTCCTCTTGCCCCTCCTCTCCCTGCTCGTCAGTGCTCACCGCCATGCTGCTGCTGCTGCTGCCGCTCTCGCTGACGCCGCAAACACTGCTCGCACCGCCGCCACCGCCCCTGCCGCTTGCTATACCCCAGTCCCCGGCCCCCCCGGATAACGACGTCGAGGACTCCGTCGCCTCCCAGCCGCCGCCGTCGCTGCCGCCGCCGCCGCCACCGATCTCGTCCGCTGCCTGTCCTCGCTCCACGCTCGAGGCCCTCCCTGTGCTGCTACTACTGGCGCTCGCGCTCTCTTCGTCTACTGCCGACGCCACCGCCGGGATACAGCAGTCGCCCCAGCCCCCTTCAACGGGCCCGGTGTCTTGTCGCGGCCCCCACCCGTCAACGCCGGCACCAGCAGCAACGACTTCTTGTTTTCTGTTTGTTTCCTCGTCCTGCCGCTGCTGTCGCTTCTGGGCACGGAAACAGCCAAGGTCCACACCTGTCACGGCCTCCACGTCCTCCTTGCCTCCGCCGCCGGCACCGCCGGCACCGCCGCCTCCGCAGCTGCCGGCAAGGTCAGGGCTCGGCGGGGGCGCCTCCTGGTGCTGCTGAGGCACCGCGAACCGACCCTCCATGCGGCGCTTCTTCTCCAGCGACGGGGCCAGCTTCAGGACTTCGAGGCGGTTGTCAGGGGTCGCCCCCAGCGGCTGCAAGACAACCTTCAGCCCGCGCGGCTTGTTTCTTGTTCGGCTGCTGCCGCCGCCGCTGCTGTTGCTGCTGCTGCTGCTGCTGCTGATGCTGCTGCTGCTGCTGCTGCTACTGCTACTGCCAGGCTCCGCCGCCGCCGCCGGCAGCGACGACGGGTGCACGTGGTTGTGGGATCGGAATAGGATGGTGCCGCCACCACCGCCGATTTTTCCGTTGCTGCGATCGCTGCCGTGAGCCTGCCCGCTTCGGCGGCCGCCGCCGCCGCCGCCACCGCTGCCGCCGCTTACCGCTGCTCTGCCGCTAGGGCCGGCAACAGGAGTGCAGGGCGCGGTGTTTCCGGTGGCAGCCGTAACACACCGAGGAGAAGTAACAGGAGATCCGGGGGAGGGAGTGCCGCTCGCGTTGGAGCTCCTGTTGGCTGCTGTAGCTAAACCATCGTTGCCTGGCGGAGCGCCATTGGCCGCCGCCGCCGCCGCGCTACCGCCGGGGAGGGGGGCACCGGTCGTCCGCACACCGACCGCGACGCCGCCGTTGGTCGGAGGAGGCACCCCAGCCTTCACCGGGGGGGGCACCCCAGCCTTCACCGGGGGGGGCACCACACCGGCATTCGCCGGGGGGGGAACCCCGTGGTTTGCGGGCGGCGGCACCGCCCCGCCGTTCGCCGGCGGCACTACGCCGTTCCCGCCCCTGCCGCCGTGCATGGGAACTCGCGTCAGCACGGCGTACGGCGAGAACATGGAGGGCGAGGCGATCGACAGGATCGGGACGGAGCCCGGGGGAAGCCCGAGGTGCAGCACGTGCCCCCCCGACTCCGGGTGGGGCTGGAACCCTGCGGGCCCAAGAATAGACCCCGCCGGGATGCCGCCGGGGCCGGCCACCGCGGCCGCCGGCGTGCCCGATGCTGGGTAGTAGACCGGCCTTGGAAAGGTGCGGTGCCTCGCTCCGCCCGCCCCGCCGCCCCCGCCGTTCATCTGGTGGCGCTGTTGGTGCTGCTGCTGCTGTTGGGTCCACTCGAGGGTCCCCTGTGACGGGGATCGTCTCATGCCGGAGGGGGGCGGGCTGAGCGGTCTATGACCGCCACCGCCGGCATCGTGGGGGTGGCGAGCGGGGCTCGGCCGCCGTCCGCCGCCTCCTGACCCCCGCCCCTGGGCACCTGTGTTGTTACGGCAGAGACAGCAGAAAAAACCGAGCAAGATACGAAACGGTGCACGCCATCAGGGATTCGAGTGTTTTGAACGCCTCTCTTGAGAACGCGAAGGACGGAACCGCAACAGCCCGGCACGCACGTGTGATAGTGATATACCAGAACAGGTCACGGTCCGGCATTGAGATTGAGCTTGAGCGTGGTTTCCATTTATCTGCCCAGACGCAACAGGCACCCCGGATGAATCGAGAAACAACGCAAGGCATTTTGGCCTTTGTTCGCTTTCAGCGGTTGCTCGAAGCCCGGTGGTTCTGCTGGTGGTGCAGTAGAACCTCGAGGCCTTCTGGTGTTAGGGGGCTCGCGACTTCGAAGCTCGGCGAAGCCATCCGATTTGGGATTCCTATTTCTAACATTACGCACAAAACAAGCGAGGACAGCGATGCATTCGCGCGTACACGCGCGAAAGTTCACGACGCGTCAAGAGAGTCGAGGGAACGGCACGGCTGAATAAACGCTTCTCGCTATACTACAGCAGTAGCTAATTTGGTATGTAGCAGAGAACGCTCAATCACCACCCTCTTGTTCGAATAAAGGCAAGGGCGACCAGCGCCTCCGGGAATTCGAACCCCCCAAGCCCCAAGTACTGGAGGATATTGTACTCCTCTCGTGACATGCTCGGAAATTGTCTGCTGTCGTGGTTTGATAGCAGAACAAGCACCAACGACTGCTGCCTGCGTGCTTACACATCGGGGTGGACCTCTGAGCGAAAAAAACGAACAACAACGCCCACCCAGGACGTTGTATAGCAAAGGCTCAACGCGCCAATCCAGCAGCATGCGAGGGTTACCTCACCTGGCTCCATTCGGCCTCTTGCCCCTGCCGCTGGCCCTTGGCCTTGTGGCCCATTCCTGCCTGTCTCTATTCGCGCCCGCCCGCGCTGATGTTGCTGAAGCTGCTGCTGCTGCTGCTGCTGCTGTTGCTGCTGCTGCTGCTGCTGCTGCTGGTGTTCTCGAGGTGGCACCGGCTCCCGGGGTCGTGGGTGCTGCTCACGTTGGTGTTGGTGCAGTTGCTGACTTCGGTGTTGATTTCGCTGCTGCTGCTGCAGGTGTTGCTGCTCGCGCTGATGCTGCTGCTCGCGCTGCTGGTGCTGCTCGCGCTGCTGGTGCTGCTCGCGCTGATGCTGCTGCTCGCGCTGATGATGCTGCTCGCGCTGGTGCTGCTGGTGCTGCATGATCATCTGGTGCCCGGCGGGGGTAAGGATGACGTGCAAAGGGCGATGCTGTGGGGGCATGGTGCCCGGCGACGGCTGCTGCCTCCAGTACACGGCCTCGTACGCCGTGGCCGCCGACTGGTGCTGGTGCTGATGCTGCCGCTGGTCCAGCCGCTGCTGTTGCTGCTGCTGGCGCGTTGGAGACACTGGCGACACGTGAACAGCCCCGTCCCACGGCGAGTATCGATGGCTCAAGTGGGCATGGGGATGCGCAACTGTCTGTTGCTGCTGCTGCTGCTGCAAAACCGCCAACGGCACTGCCGTTAAAGGCTGGTGTTGCTGAGGCTGGTGCGGCGGCGGCGGTGGCGGCAGCGGGGGTGGGGGAGTCGACGGTCCTGTTCGGTCCCAGTCGCCCCCTCTGGGTCGACTACCGGGCGTGGAGGGCGACAGCGCTAGCTGCTTCCTCGGAGGCTTCGGGGACTTGCCACCCCCTCCCCCCTCCCCCAACGGCCGCCCCGCCAAGATGATGCCCCGGCCGCTCCCGTTGCTGGTCTTCCGGGCATCATGCCAAGCGGATCTGTTGCTGCTCTGTCCGGCACCTCCTGCTACCGATAAGGATGGTGGATGACGACCGGCGGCAGCCTCGCGCTTGCTGCTTATCGTCGTTGCAACCTGGGCAGAACAAACGAGAGGGTTGTCCACAGTACGAAAAACACCGAACGCGTTTGAGTTGACTAACTGGAAACAAGCAGTAGCAGCAGTACGGCAGTAGAAGAAAGGTACGTGTACAGTAGTAGCGGCGGTCATACATGATCGACAGAAAAAAATTGTTCACTTCTTTCAACCCCCTATCCATTTGGTCGACATCGCTTGAGACAGCAGTAACTTGATGCTCGTGCTGATCAAGCGCGCCCTTCAACGAGCACAGGGCTAGACAGGACGAGTCTTCACATGTACCCGCGGGCTACAGCAGTCTTCGAGAGGGGAGGTAGGGGGCGGGGGGGGACGACCTTACGAATTCGCGCGCCAACGGTAGCTCCACAAGCCAAAGCAGTCGTTGTCTCCGGTCAGCTACTGTGAAGATATGCACAAACCAAGCAACCGAAAGTCCTGCCTTTGTACTGTAAAGCAGAGGCGATGCTGCTTGGAGTCCTACTGCTGCTACCAACCTGCTGCCGCTGTTGGCAGCACGACGAAACAAAACCGAACACCATATCGACACTTGTTTGGGCACCGCACGTCGAAAGCTGTGCTCACCGTCTCCACCAAGCCGTCGCACGAAGAAGACCGCATAACGCGGCGATGGGTCACGGCAGGAGAGCGCACCGGTGCCAGCGGCGGCCTATCTCGAACGTCCCCGGGTGCCGCAGCGGCAGCGGCAGCGGTGGCGGAGGTGTTTCCGGTGAGCGGCGTAATGACAGAACGCGGTGTCTGCCCCGCAAAAGCAGCGGTGGCGGCGGCGGCGGCTGCGGTGGGAGGCGGCGCCACAGCGCCATTAGCAGGCACGACGGCCAAGAGCGATGGCCACCTGATCTCGATGCCCGCACCGCCCACTCTGTACGCGGGAGCGGCCGTGGCGGTGGGTCTATGTCGCCCCTCGGCGCCGCATCTACCGTGAGGCGGCGCGGTCGCCAGGTGTTGATCCAAAAACGCAGCAGCTGGGGTGGTTGCGGCCGGCAGCGCTGCTGCTGCTGCTGCTGCTGCTGCTGCTGCTGCTTCCGGTCGGCGCTGCTGCTGCTGGGAGCCTCCGCCGCCGGGATACATGTTGTTTGGACCGTGTCCCAGAGGGACACAGTGGTTGGTCTTGCCGCTGCTCCCCGAGATGTTGACCTGCTGACGAAACCTTTCCTCAAGGTTGCACTCCTGCTGCTGGTGCTGCTGGTGCTGCTGGTGCTGCTGGTGATACTGGTGATGCTGGTGCTGCTGCGGCTGCCGCTGTTGTTGCGGATGGATTGACATCGGCCCGGCTCCGTCGCCGCCGATGATGCTGCTGCTGGTGCTGCTGGTGCTGCTGCCAGACACGCTGCTGCCGCTTCTCCCGACTACTGGTGGTGTCGGCGCCGCCCATGTCCGCAGGTGTTCTGCGCCGGTATCAACTTCCGGTCCGCATGTCGCCGTTGTGTCAGGAGGTACCCGGTGCGGCCCCTCGTGGGAGACCATATACATCAAATACCGCTCTCCTCTTCCTCGTCACGGCGCGGGTCTGAGAACTCTTTGACACACGAGGGGAGGAAGACAAACGGGGGGTGTGCCAAAAAACGACAAGTGTTCGTTACGCTCTTCTGACAACATTGACGAAAAATCAACAACAGCGCAGCGCGCCGGCGGTGAAAATGAGGGCGTTGTGCGGCAGTCAGCAGGTTCGTATTGGATAGAGCATCTGGGATATTGCTCCATCACAGACGGCTGCTGGCGGCAAAGGGTTGCACCCTGACAAGCAGCATGCTTTCGAAGAAGCCAGCTTGGGTTTTTCTTGAAGAAAATTTCAGTAACCAGCGTTTCTCGGTCATTATCGTGGAACCGCCGCAACAGTTGAGTCCAGTGCGGCACGCCATAGCGCGGTTCCACCTGCTCAGGAGGGAGTGAAACACTATTCCAGCCTACTTTACAGGACAAGAAGAGTAGCGCAGCCACGTGAAGGCAGGGCTCACTTCAGTGGTGAGGCCGTGTGCATGGCATGCGGCGCACAAAAAGGAAGCAAAAAAGTACAAGAGAAGGTACACATCCCTTTCGACTGAGGTTATGTCTCGAACGGGTAGTCTTCATGTGAGGTTATGTTTACTTCCTAAAAAGGTGAGCGTTCATTATTGCGCCATACGACGCCCTGGCTCACATTTGGACATCAGACTTCTCTTCCCTCTCACTATCATTGAGCAAAGGATCTCACCTTCCCGTGCTTGTCGTTGAACCTCTCACAACCCGCCCGTTCCGTGGCAACGCTCGCGCCCTGCGCTACTTTCTCACTCTCCCGCCCCCAGCCCGCGCGGATTCGTCGAGACCTTCAGGGGCAAGGAGAGTTTTTTTTTTCCGAAAACAAACGAACGAACACTCCACAACCTTCTTCTCTCCGAAATCTGAACGACAACACAGCAGTCGCGTTGTTCTCTGTTCTCTCTCCCCGCTCCAGGTCTACCAGGCTTGGAAACCACGCGTACCAAACGCCGGAGATAGACGCGGCCGGCAGCTGCTCTCCTCACAAGATCGTTTTCCGCGCCCCCACGCCTGTGTGCGCCAACCTCGTACTTTGCCTGTTGCTCTCCCCGCCTTGTTGAATGTTTTTTTTTCTCGGGGAGGATTTGGTATCATCCCCGGGGTTTGTATCGATAACGAGCTGTCCAAGAAATTTGCCGCCATCAGAGGGAGGACATCACTGCGAAGCTACGCGTACAGCAGCAGCAGCGCGTCGCGCGCTGACACCCATGCACACACAGTAGTGGGCCTTTGTCGCCGGTAAGCAGCGTGTGTACTTTACATGCTTGGTGCATCCGCGTGGTGTTTTTTTATTTTTGGTATGCATATGATATGCACGAAAATATCATGTGAGAGAGACACCCCGCTTTCCGGGATGCTGTATGTTGTTGTTGTTGTTGTTGTCTTCACATTAAAAACCATCCCGGTCTCTCTATCCAGTACCTCCTTCTTTCTCAATCTCTCCGTACTAATCCATCACTTGACTCGGCCAATTTCCGTGGTCACAGGCTAACGTACCTAGAAAAGGTATACCAAAATAAAACGGACCCCAAGGGTCAGCAGAGCGATAAAATACAAGAAAACAAAATATAATCAGAAACAAATAAAATAAAATAAAATAAATAATTAGACTAGTGGAACGGCCGCACCACCAGCCTGGGGGGGTAGCCTCCCACTACATGGAGGCAGGTCGACGGCCAAAGGAAGGGGCGGGGGTACGTGCCAGTAAAAAACAAAACAAAAGACAAAATAAAACAGAATAAAGCAAAGACGAGGANNTGTATGCATATGATATTTTCTCGGACATGAATATGTATCGTAGATTGTGACGTGTCAGGTGACCCGATCGGAGATCAGTCTCCTTTATCCCGTCCGAAGCCGAAGGGTTAGCGCGCGGGCACACGCTGCTTTCGTCATGTTTATGGTGAGCAAAGTTTGCGTGTTCGGCTGGGGACGGACATTGGGGGGGTGTTTGCCCCCGCTCCGCCCTGCGTCTCGGTAACCGACTTCGCGGTCCCAACCAGGAAAAGAAGCGTGCAATAATGAATTCATTGCTAATCTGTCTTGGACTCTGATCTTAGATAGAGATGGATTCGTTGTGTCATATTAATAACAAAAAAAATGTGCGACGTCCTTTGCCGTTGATGTGCGATGATGTCGGTGAATAGCGAATGGTTGCAATGTTCCCCCGTCAACCAGGTCATTGATCGTTAAAGGTTGGTTATGTGGTCTCGTCACGTTTCGTCTGTCTCTCCTCCTCTCGCTCGTGCGTGTCCGCGTCTTTTGACCGGTTCGGCGGGTGTTCTACGGTATGCTTTTCGGCAGCGACCGAAACAATTGGAGACAACAACAACAACAACAACAACAACAACAACAAAAACATCGCTGATACCTTCTCGGGATAAAGAACACTCAGCACGACTTGTGTCGACCACGACTGCTGTAGGTAGCATCGACCGCGCTAACTGGTGAACGAACTGAACAAGACGTCAGTCTCGGAAGTGCGTTCCAAAACGCAAAATACTTGGTGAACGCCACAATCTGGGACCCTGTGACTGAGCGTCATGGGGGGGTCGACGCTACTCGCTCGAGATATCTTGTGTAGTATGTGTTCGTCCCATCTATTGTTGTGGCGCCGGGTTACGCAGGCCTGCCTTTCGGCGTCCTCGGAGTATCTATTCTGGTGTAATACCTGACGTATCTGTGCTGTTTGGCTGTTGTAGCGCCAGAATAGATAGACATGGAACGAGCACGCCAACATGCTGCCCCCCAAAACCTCTACGGTCGAGGCGCGGGAATGCGTGTCCTTCCCAACACCATGCAATCCCGTATACATGCGTGACGACACCGACAATAATAATGGCCGATACAGACTACACAATTTACAATAATAGTAGACTCTATTCAAATTCCGTTTGCTTCCATGGATGGATGAGAGTAGCATACACATACACATGTACATCCGCCCATTTTCCTTTTTGACTTGATGTGAGCATCAACAACGAAAAAAACACGGACAACTTCACCCTCTGGACCTTCTTCCCGTTGGATCGACATGTTCAAGCAGATGTATATAGATAGTCTGTCCTCCCAAATGCTCTTTCGCAATTTCGCATCAACCCATGTATATACTACGCAACATACAGCGACGAGTTCCATCCTACATTGGAAGTACAAAAGCACCAGAGTGCTGCAGTTATATCCATATTAACTCTGCCCACAGTAACACCCTCTCACGAACAGAGCGACACAACAACGGTAATTGTATGACATGTGCATCTCAGCGCAACCACCAAACCAACAGGTAGTAGGTGCTCCTTCGTCTAGACGGTGAGGCCCGGACAACCACTTCCTTCCCACGACTTCATCGCCGCCTGCCGGGGGGCAGTGGGTGCCCGTGCCCTCCCGTCCCCTCTCCGGGCGTTGTTACCGCCGCCGCCCCCCGCTGAGGCGATGAATGTGATCGGCGTCTACCGCAGGCTAGGGAGCTCGGTGCCCGTCAAGAACCTCGCCCAATTGCCAGCAACATCTCGGGCAGACACGAAACGGGCCGGCGGCGAGGGGTCTCGCGGTTGGGTTTCTCCTACATGTGCCACGACTTCTGCTGCTGCTGACGGTGACGGTGGTGGCGCAAGAGACGACCCCGGTGCGGGGAAGCGTCGGCCGCCCTGCCAAGACCGCGAATAGTCCGCGGAACGGTCGGCGGAGCTGGTGCCGCGTCGGCCGCGACCGGCGTGCGATAAAAGTGGCGACTTGCGTGCCCTCCGCAGTTCAAGAGACGTCAAGCCGGCGCTCACGAGAAAAATTTGCTACCGAAGGGCAAGGGAGGGAAGCGTCGCAAGGAAAACATACGAAGTTAGTGGCTAAGGGACGGAAGATTAAGGTGCTCAATTACGACTTCCTTTCCGCAAGCCTGTGGGAAACGGCAAAAATTCCCTTTCCAACTAGAATACCAGGTACACGACTGGTACGGAGAGATGGATAGGAGGTGGATGGAAACTAGCGAATGGACACGCTGCCTCGAAGCATTCCAAACCCGACAAGGATGAACCGGACTTCACCACCCCGCTCCCGCGAAAAGGTGCACGCAAAATGTTCCGACAGCAGACGAGCTTTAGGATAGGAGTCATTCAACAGGAAAAACGAAACGAAAGAAAATACTGGCCTCTCGCGCGCACCTGCGCAGCGAGCGCCGTTGCGAGCAAGCCCGTCGTGAGCGCGTAGATAGCCACCCCGAGATCTTCGCCGCCGCGATTGG
This sequence comes from Ectocarpus sp. CCAP 1310/34, assembly GCA_902602495.3. Classification (NCBI taxonomy): domain Eukaryota; class Phaeophyceae; order Ectocarpales; family Ectocarpaceae; genus Ectocarpus; species Ectocarpus sp. CCAP 1310/34. Next base: position 171,012 of record CACKRE030005164.1, read on the forward strand.
TCCGTAAAAGGTGGCGTAAGACGTGCGGCCACACGGCCTGAGAACAAACGCCGATGGCGGAGATCGATCCGCGTCACGGAAACGAGAAAAAGGGGGTAGGACGACCAAGTAACCTCGCAGGGAAGAAGAGTTTGTCCAGCAAGCACCACACCAACCGCAAACAAACAAGATAGTACACACAAACACGTACGGCTGCGATCTGTCGAGTGTTTGCTTCGGGTGGTCAGCAAACGAGGAACTGCTAATTCGGAGTTGGGTGAGAAACCTCCCAAGATAAAGAAGGTTGAAGAGATAACGGTACCGGAACGATGACGTACATGTAGTAGCTCGATTCTCGTTTTATGCCCGATTACACGTACACCGCAAACACGGCCGATTGGGTTTATACGCACATTTTGTATAAATCACACATCAAAATAAGCGCGTGCGTGCGTGCCATTCCATTTCTAGCTAGCCTAAACCGAAGCCAACCTTGAAACCGTTGTTTCTGCCACGGCGCGTGCCGAAGATATGTGCTCACTGCGGCTACAAGTACACATCATTTCTAAACCACACAACAACTGCAGCACTCCTGTGTGGCCTCGGCTGACACGTCAGAAAATGTGCACTGAAAAGGTGTGCAGACTAACGCCACAATAACTGGGACGAACGCACACAAATCACATCGAAAAAGCACTGAGAAGCTGACGTCAGCTAGTCGGCCAGCCGGCTAGCGCGGTCGATCCTCACAACAATAAAAACCACGCACACACACACGCACGTCTGTGGTTAACTTTTCACCTGCTTGCACGCGCGTCCGTCGTCACGGCAGGCACTCGTTTCCCCAGATGACAGTGCCATGACCACCCTGCGGGAGAACCAAAACGACAGTCCCGCCAGCAAGATGAGGAAACCCAAGAACGATCGCCGGTTCCGCTCGGCGATGCATTGCCCCACCCACACGCAGTGGTGATCTCGCATCCGAAACGTGCACCTTGGGAGATCGGTGTGATGCATTTGCCAGCGCCGGGAGCGCCATGACCGAAAAAGAGACAAAAAGAAGCGGCAAGGCGTGAAGCAGGCATCACGAGTGAGTCAGAGAGTCAAGCCGCAGCCTAACGAAGCACGCGGTGAGGGACGCGCGAGCGTGGCTACGTGGCAGACGACAATCGGAATCCCATTCCGAAGACCATGCCGCAGGATCTCGTGGCGCAAAAACATGACACAGCAAGTTTTGTCTATTGCCGCAACATGGACGTCAAACGGGAGCCCCCCCCTTCCCTTTTCCCCGTTCCTTTCCATCGGATACATAGCGTGCCTTCGAAGGACACTCCGAAACAAGTAAAGTAGCCCTACACACGTGAGACATACAAGGGTGCCCTCTGGAGTGGACTCATGAGAGCACGTTGTCATCAAGGATGTCATGCAAGATGAACACGAAAGTTCAAAAGGCTGACTACCATCCGTGACGTTTCCAAGCCCGAACAACCCATAAAGCCGACAGCGTTTGCACTCGAAGAGCCCGGCACCCCACACCGAACCCAAAAGAAAACTTACGAACCTGAATGCACCATCTCATATACCAGAGCATGTCGACTTAGGCTACATAGACTCACGCTCCCTCGACAGCCAAGCAACCTACAACGGCTTACCGAACCACGCACAGGATGGCCTGCACGCGTGCCCCGCAAGGCAGGCATTAGTCAAGGGGAGCGGACCGACATGGGGAGAGACAAACACGAATTTACACAACATCAGTGGCGGCATGGCTTTCGTCCAGATTTTTCGGGCTACGACGTCCATCGGAGATAGTCCAGCTCTTCTTCTTCTCCTCCTCATCCCCCTCTTTTCGGCAGGTAGTGATCTCTATTTATCCACACTACCGTCGTTGTGCTTGGGGTTGGACAGTGCCTGCCCCTGTCCCCAGCTCCTCAAGCACGTTGAAACAACAAAACAAGACAGCGCACAATCAATATCTCCTTCCTCCTTCTGTCTCCCTCCCTCCCTCTTTGTCTCTGTTTTGTTTGTGCGTGTGTGTGTGTCTCTCTCTCGTACCCTCTCCCCCCCTCTCTCTCCCTCCCTCTCTCCCTCTCCCTACCCCTCTCTCTCTCCCTCCCCCTCCCTCTCTCCCCCTCCCTCTCTGCCTCCCCCTCTCCCTCTCACCTGCAGATGCTGCACCGGCCGGATCGCAGCAACAGGGACCGCCGTCTATCGCGTCGCTCGCGCAACGCTTGCTTTCCCTCTGCCTCCTCCTCCTCCTCCTTCTCGCCTTCCACGCACACACTCGCACCACCCGCCCAAGCGTCTCGTCTTCTTCTGCTCGGCGCCGCCGCCGTCGCCGCCGCCGGGGGTGCCAGGCGGCCTTCGCCGCTCGCAAGCTTGTCTCGTCCCGGATCGGTGAGACAGCAATGGCCGTAGCACGCGGCCTGGTGATGTTCGTGCAAGCGAGGAGGGGGGGGGGGGTTCTGCCGGGGGGGGCGTGGAGGGCGTGGCGGCCACGCCTCTACCGCCCTTCTCTTGGTTCGCAGGCGACGCCTCAAATAGAGGAGAGATATGGCTGTTCGTTTGGAAGTTACGGTCTCGGGCGGGAACACCACCGGCTGACGTCATCGTGCACCAATAATCGAGTGCTGTACCATATGTTAATAAAGTAGCTGCTTTCGGCCAGGCTGTTGATGGGATTGATGTGTGTGTAGCGGTGCTGCCCAACCAAGGAAGCCCTTTGCCTTCAACCAATGGGAAAAAGATAGACACCGGAAAAGAAATCGTGACGTACGCATCGAACGAAGGATTGGACGGTTTCAAACAAAGAGACCAATCGAACGCGCCCGCCGCCACCGTTCGTTTGAGCGCCACCACACATGCCTGCCTCGCTGGAACGCCGCCGGCCGCAGTGTCCGAAAACACGGCGACAGAGCTTTTTTGTTGTCACAAGACTCCTCGTACCAACGTGAAGGACAGTTGTGGAGGGCAGCACGGCGCGCTGCGTTTGAGCACGAACGCATGGCCGCTCGCAGCCAGCGTGGATCGGTCTTTCCCAAACTCGCCTTTGCGTCAATACATGGGCATGTTTATCTCTCTTTGCACTGAGAGTGCCAATGAAAAAGCGAACACGTGTGGGTATATTCGTGCGCGCATGTGAGTATCGCGCCCGCCGTCTCTCACCATGGCCAACAAGCACAAGTTGACGGCCACGTCTGCAGTCTTCGACGGCGGAGTCGGGTGCAACTCGGTGTCCACGTCGCCACCGCGATGTCGCGAAGAGTAAAGCCCCACCACGGAGAGAGAAAGCCAGGCCTGTTTGAGTCGTCGGTGCGATAAGGTGGAGCGCGGAGAGAAAACAAAGAACGAAACCATCCACAGCACGCACCCGCTACGGCGCAAGGTGGCGTTTTCGTCTGTTTCATGGTTTGTTCTTTGGATTGTTCTCGGATGAAGCGATGGTGGATGAGAGTGGCATCGTGCGGAGTCGCAGCTGGGTCGGCAGGGATGCGACCGGCGCAAAAACATACCTCACGGCTCCTCTACTTCCTTTGCCTCTTGGGGGTGTACTACGCGCGCAAGCGTCCGCAAACCACCACATGTTTCCCTGCACCCCCCCCCGAGAGAGCTCATAAGCGAACGTACACGTTTGGTCAAGCTCACCACAAACTTCGACCTCTTAACAACTAGATATGCATACGTGTGACACATCCTCTCGTGGCCCACTCCAATCAAAAGCACCATGTACCCGGAAAGCTGCCTGCATTCTCCGCGAACGCGAAGACGTCACCCTTGCTTTGGCAGAGTACAACAGAGTACCACCTTTTTTTTTGACAGATGGACAGCAGCCGTCCTGCTCCTCTTGGTGCGAGCGCACGGCATAAACGTACACGCGCGACGCAAACGCTAGAACGAAAAATTGTCGGCTCGCTTGTCGCGGAGAAAAAATACGAAGAAGTATTGTACATCGCCACTCCTACGATGCATACTTGCTGCATGATACATCATACACAGCACACAAGGCGAATGTATCGGATCAAAAACTAGACGAAGAGAAAGGCTTCGCCTATGATGAGAGACCGCAACAACAACTACAACAACGTTTACCTTGAAAGGCAGCAACAGCAACAACAACAACAACAACAACAACAACAACAACAACAACCGCTCGTTCGCTCACCACGTGGAACTGCGAGCGTGACCGCCGGCGGAGGGCTCTCAGGTGCGAGTAACCAAGCCCTCCGAAGCATGCCGTCACAACAGCCACAGTCTGCGCGAGTGAGGCCGACCTTCTCGCCGCAAGTCGCACCTGTCGATACGATACGACCAACCGTTGCCGCCACGGAACGTAAAAAAAAATCGTCGTTCAAGGAGAACAAGTAATAACACGCGAGGCGGGGAAGGATGAGATTTCCGGTGAGTGTGCGTGGGGGAGGTGCGGATGGAATATCAGTTTTGGGGTTCAACATGCTCAATATGTTGCCAGTTCTGGTAAGTACGGCTTATCCGCACTGTTAGGAGCGACCAGGCCGCTGGGAGAGAGGTGGTCGCTCTGGTGCATACCTGACCAGGCATGTATGTTGTATTAAGCTGTCGCATCATTCCAACCCTCTGTAAAAGCACACGACTGGATACCACCTTTCAAACATGCCCAACAACAGCTATAAAGGCAGAGCTAATAAATGTCGTGTGTCGAGAGAAATCCGATCTCGCGACACACATCTAACCAGGAGCTCGGCGTAGGGGAGAGCAACGCCTACTGCGCGCAGTCATGTATCGTGGAGCACGCACGAGCCAGAGGAGAGCTGCCGCGAGGAACCAGGCCAAGTCCACGCGCTTCGCGCCCCCCGGCCATGGCACCCTGTCCGCACGAGGGTACAACACAGTCATGACGAAGACGGCGGCGGCGACGGTGGTGGGGAGCCGGGCAACGCCATCGATGTTGATATGGCGACGGCATCAACCAATGGTTGTTGTGGCGAGAACAAAACAACAGCTACAGCAACAGCAACAGCAACAAAACAACAGCGACAACAACAACAACAACAACAACAACAACAACAACAACGACGACGACGACGACGACGACGACGACGACGAAAACACGCGGTTTTGCCGGGGGTTGGTCCGGCATACGTATCTTTTATGCGTAGGCTGTTGCTTCTGTGCTCCGTCGGGGGGGGCGGTGTGTTCTTAAGCACCAGCCGATGATGGCAATGATCACAAGCTCGGGGAGAAGAGAGGGCAGGAGGAACAACCACAGCGTCAGAAGTTCAGAAGTGGTGAGCGCCTGCTCCGACACTTGCTTCGACTTTCTCCATGCCAACAGAAAGCCTTGCGGAGCCTGGTTCGTAACTGTGTGCTGAGGAACGGACCGCATGCTGCTGTACTTCAGCAGCGACACCAAGGGGACTTGCTGTATCCGTCAACTTCTGCCCCATCACCTCTTGTGTAACGCGCCGAGACATCAAACGCCAACCCGCAACGTTGAAACGCTACGCTGTGCATGTAGTATCCATGTGCACCGGGATGGCCACGCTAGTACCTCCGTCGCCCATGCTGTACGCCATCACGAGGCACACGGGGTTCGGCTAGAGCACGAGGGTGGACAACCGCCAGCGGTATTGATTGACGAGACGTATGCGGACCAATGGTCTGATGTTGTATGCATACCAGGAAAAATGAAAAATGCCGTCATCGAGGCAACAACGAAAATAATTATCGCCTCCATCATTGTTTTGTTGTATCTCACCGTGCGCGGTCCTGGGCCACGTCGAGCACCCGCTTCCAGCCTGGAGGGCTAGCGGTTGTCGACGACGTCGCTGATGATGCCGATACGAGGTTGGTGAAGGTTTCATCCAAGTCTTCGCATTCGCAGAAGATCTGCGCATGATATCAGTATGGCGGTAGATTGCGAGCAGCGACTCATCGTGGTTGGAGTGTGGCAGGCTGGCCCGATCGACGCGCGCGTTTGCGTTGCGAGACGCAAACAGCACTTGTTCACTATCGGGATCTTGCGAGACGCAAACAGCACCTGTTCACTATCGGGGTCCTCCCGCACGCGTGTTGGAATCGTGTCTCCGATGCTAGAGGTAAGGAGACGACAGAGCCCACAACCGCAGCCTGGTCCTTGTGGAGATACTCCAGATGATGGTGACACTTTTCCGTGAAGTTGTACACTAGTATTTCGCAGCGGAAGCCTGCAAGCAATGTGGCCAGGGCTGGAGCCTGCGAGGGATTTGACTTCTACAGCTAGACTATCACATCAACACGTCAAAGTGACAACCGGCGATGTTCAAACAGGTGTATCCCTCTACATCACTTCCTTGACCAGGTTGCAGTTCAATTGCCCCGTGCCTGGAGGGTTTTAGCGAAGATTATCAGCGCGTTTGTGACTCTCTCTCCCGTGCGGGGGTTGGCTGGACTGCCCGGTATGGTTGACGAGTCGGGTGTCGTTTTGCTCGCAGAACGCCAACGCGTAATCGCACGTCGCATGCAGCGGAGCGTGACTCGAACTGCAGAACGGAGGAAGAGATCAACCGCCATTTTCGTTGCGTGTAGCGCGGTTCTTAGCCCTTGCTGCGCGTCAATCGCAAATTCAGTACAATGAGCCCCGTGTTTACTTTCTGTGCGCGAACCACACCGAACAGCAGTGGTGACAGATGGATAGAGATGCCACAGCACCAGCAGCTCAGCAGTGAACGTGCATGGTCTCCGGCTTGCTCCTGTGTACAACGCTTCAAGAGTGTAGATTAGCGACGCACATGATACCCAAATGGCACCTCTTTGTCTGGTTGCAATGCCGCTGTGAAACAAACTACCTGTAGGATGTTCCTGATCTCTCCATCCTGGGAGACATACTCGCACCAGTTCTCCATTGATTCGCACGCACGCTCGGTATCACGCGTTTGTGCTGTCTGCTGCGGCGGGTGCGGCGCAATCAAGCTTTGGGGAGAGGCTCCGCAGAATAGATTTCCATTTTTTTCTGAACACGCAGCCCATTGCTCGCTCGCACGACCTGACCGGTCAACTGGCTCCGGAGAACAAAAACAATCATTCCAGGCCGGACCGACAGAGAGAGAGACAGAGGGAAAGACAGAGCGGAGAGTGAAAGAGGCGAGAGAAAGGGGGGGCGGGCTCCATGTATCGCGTCAGCCGGGAGGGAAGGCGTGCGCACGACCACGGCCCTGACAGCAACGGCGGCGGTAGGTCTGCTCGATACAACAAAGAACGAGTCGTCGATGCAGCGTCCTCCTCCGGCAGCTCGTCCTATGCCTACTCCGACGACAAGAGCAAGGCCTTTCCGGTCGCGGGGCGCGCGGCGGGCGTGCTCCGGACGCGCAGCTCGAGGGCCTCGCTCTGCCTCAAGCTGACCGCTACGTCTGTTGGCCTCTTCGTGTTGCGGGGGGTGAGTACAGGAAGTGCACCCTGTGTGCATCTTTTGTGCCCCTGTTCGTAGGTGTTCGTGTGTCGATGTTATTTGTTGTTGTTTCTCACATAAGCTGTATTGACTACTAGTCCACAAGAAATGGGGTATTGTCCACGAAAAATGGGAAGCCCGTGGTCTCAAAACCCGGCACATACGACGCCACGGGGAAACAAACGAATAGGGCAAATACCACTCAGTGTACCTTTTTAGGGTAAGCTAGCCTGCGACCACGGGAACCGGCCGCGTCGAGTGTTGGATCAGACGAAGGTATCGCACCGACCGTTCGAGAAAAGAGCTCTCGGAAACCGATCAAAATAAAACGAAAACAAAAAGTGCGTGACCGCGCTGGCTAAATAGTCCGTGTGCCAACCTTTGCTATCTCTCTCTCTCTCTCTCTTACCTCCTCCTCGCAGCAAATTAAGCAGCACGGACTCTTTAGTCCCTAATTCAGCAGCGACGGCGGCGGCGGGGGCAGCAGCAGCAAAACCAGCCACTGACTCCCTTTGTCACTGGTCCTGCGTGAAGAAGGGGCAGGGGGCGCGAACCCACTACTTTCATACAACGCAATGTTCCGTGCGGAGTGCCAGCAAACGATCACTTGGGTAACCTTTTCCGGTACGCGCCTTTTCGAATCATCCTGGCCGTGCGTGCGTTTCGAACGACAGCTGTCCCTCACTTCCTTCTCCGCGGGCGGGGGTAACTGCTGTAAAAAACACGAGGGAAAAACAGTGCACGCATGTGCATCCATTTATTTCCTCGGCAGTCAGAACACCTCTCCTAGATTTCTAAATTTGAAAAAATTGAATCTGTGCGGAGCGCGGAGGAATCGTCCACTACCCGATAACGAACAACTTGTTGTGTACAAGTCTGCTGAACGGCAATGTATGCTTCCCCGAGCTGACCACAGCAGTCGAGAGGGACGTGTTCAAACGTCTTTGCAGCGAGTCGCAACTCACACCCTTCGACTACGACTGCGGTAATGTTCTCAAACGGGTGGCTGGTGAGTGTAGAGAGGCATACTCTATCTCGCCGCTGCCGCCGCCGCCGCCGCCGTTGCGGGGACGATTCATTTGAACGCACCCATTTTTTTTGTTTTGTCTTGACTTCAAATCAGCGCTCACAGCACTAGTGCCGTTTACTCCAACCCGTGGTCACACAGAAGAGCCCCTCTCTACCCTCCCCTCCTGCGGTACGTTGCCTTCGATTTGTAATGCGAGAAGAGTTCAGCACTCTCTTCCCTCTGTGCACACACGAACTAGCGCTATCCACTATAGATGGCGCCCGCACTTGAGAACCTCTAGTCTAGTACGAGGCTGGGGTTCTTATTTTGCTGATCATCCTCGTGTGGGCTACAAATGGCCTCCATATAGGTTTTTGTGTGGGGTTCTTAACCGAGCTCACAAATGGTGCTCAAGTTCTTAGCTTCTGATTTTTTACGAGTCTCAATTTCTTAACTGCTAAGTGCTTAAGTGCGGGCGCTATCTGTAGGCCAGGAGCGGAAGCGAGAGAAAAACTCACTTTGCAAGAACAGCTCGCTTACGCCAGGATTCGAACCCCTGACCTGACCTCTAGGAGAAGGTTTCGAGGATACCAACTATTTAGACCACCGGGGCGACCTTATACAACGTCGAAAAAACTCCGGATGTGGTCTCCACATTCCACCGGTTCTTTCATTCTCCCCTGGCATGAGTGTTACTTAGCACGGCGTGCTCACGCATCACAAGAGGCACCGATGCAACCTTTCATCTTTCATCCGCCTTCGCAGCATATACAGCAGGACCGCACGATCCGCTTGGCACGAATGATCATTCGCCTGCCGCGTGGTACAGATGTGCAACGTCGAAAGACTTGCCGTTCGAGATAAAAAAAGCGAAAAAGTGTCTCCCTGTTGTTGTTGTTGTTGTTGTTGACTTCACATTAAACCGTATGCCAGTTGCTAAATGCCAAAATCTAGCAAAGACTCTCAGCCCGTGGTCACGAAAGTGCTAGAGCCATCTGAGGATCTAAAGAACACGCACACGTAGCAAGAAAAAGGTGTACAAGAGCCCGAAGAGGTACTACTACACCTATATATAATCCCTGCAGCACCGTACGCGTGCCCAAAACTGAACTACACGTCCGTCTCACCGTTCGACTACAGCAACATCACCCCCTAC
>CACKRE030005164.1:218736-240433 GCA_902602495.3 Ectocarpus sp. CCAP 1310/34
GGGGGGGGGGGGGGGGGGGGGGGGGGGGGGGGGGGGGGGGGGGGGGGGGGGGGGGGGGGGGGGCGTTCAACGACAGCCCAACAACGCGGTACAAGGACACCATCGTTCGTCATGGACCAAGCATAGCCGTAGTTGAGTCCAACAGCACTGGGTCAGAAGGGGAAACGGTCGCTGCAGAAAACGAGCACAAACACGACAAAAAAAACGATATACCTAAGGACGTTCTTCACATAGAAAGGTTCACCTTCCGGAAGACTCAACAACGTATCAGGAGGTAAAACCGATGCCGATGTGCAAACACGCACCACCTCCGACGTTGTTCACCCTTCCCACCATGAGTGCCTCAAAAAAGGATCAAAATCTCTCGCGAAGTCGATCGAACGTGTCGAGCACCCAACCGATTTAACGCGGTCTATTTACCTGAATCCTCTCCGCCTCGTCGAGGGCCGCTTCCCTAGCGGCCACCTCGTCCTCGCCGAAACCCTCGCTCGCGTGGGATGATGGCTCGCTCGCCACGCCCCTCTGCCGCACGATAAGAACAACATCCAACGCCAATGATGAACGGTCGGGTTGATGACCGGCGGTTTGTTCCTACGGAAAGGCAAAACCTGTCGAGTTTTCCACACCTCTTACGCCGGGCTAAAGCGCGGGCAGTAGCCGCCGCCGCCGAGAGGGCCGGCCAGGCCGTCAAACTTTTCGTGATCCACCGCATGTTTGTTTGTACGGTCTGCTCGACAATGGCTTCCTGGCGTCCCAGAAGCAAAAGCCAGTTCAGTTGCGGCAGCAGCAGCGGCAGCAATGGCAACTCTTCGCTACACACGTGTGTGCTTTTCGGATTAACATTCCATCCTTGCGCTTCACGGCCAAACCTTGCCGTGCATTGTCGCCTTCTTGTACCCAAAACCTTCCCAGTCTGTTATCTATTGCTAGCCCCCAACCGAAAATCTGTCCACACCACTGCTGCGAAAGCTGGCTCATCGTGAACGGGTCGGAGCGTAGCCACTATACCTTTTCCTTCCTCCCCACGGAGCCGCCGCCTCTGCCGCCATGGCTCCCCCGCTCCCCCCCTGCTCCTGCTGCCGGCGTCTCCTCGACGGCATCGTGGGAAAACCTGCAGCGGTCTCCGTACCTACACCGCCCGCGAGCGAAGAACACGCACGCCTGCTTCTCCTGCTTACCCTTCCTGTCGATTTCGCCACGATAACTTCCTCCGACGGGCTGCGTCCGACGCTGGCCCAACGGGGCGGAGGCGCCGGGCGCGGGAGCGGAGGTGTTCCCGGCGGCGGCGGCGGCTGGTCGAGCGGTGTTTCTATCTCTCTTGTCGGCCGCGTTCGCGGCCAACTTGCGCCGGGCCGGCGCGATGGGTTCTTCGGCGTCACCGTCGTTCTCCTCACAACTGGTTCCGCTTTGGGTGCTGGCGGTGCTGGCGGAGCTCGCGGTGCCGCCGCCGGCGTCGATCGGGACATCCTCTGCAAAAAACGCGTTAAGGTGGAAATGTGTGTGGTGGTATGGGGTGTTGTCGGTGAGCCGGAGGGGGGAGGGAGGGGGGTCGCCTGTAGCATCCGTCCAACTGCATGCTGCCTAGAATTACGCACGTGGCTCCGTTGTTGGTGGCAGAGGTAGGGGGAGGAGGGGCTACACGGGGTGCACCAAGACGATCTCGTGATGATTCGCAGCCCGCAGCACGGTAACAAGGCATCACAGTAACCACAGCTTCGTACCCAACAGCGCGGTTCGGTGAACATGCTCTCCTTCCTTCCTTCCCGAAACAGCAACCATGGAAGCCACGTAACCTACCGCAAGTAAGAGGCGGAGAGATCGCACCCCTCCCCCTGGACCGACTTTCAAAGCTCGATTGCTCCACAATCAAGGGGGTGCGGAAAGAGCCTGATATGTAGCTTTACGGAACGCCCTCGACGAGATTTGTTGGAGTTGGCACACTCTCGGCTGTGGAGCCACCAAGATTTCAAAATTAGTCTAGGCGGGGGTGCTATCTCTCCGCCTCTTACGGCATTGAGGAGGCAGAATTTTGCGGTCATCTACCACCAGGGCGAAACCACTCCGTCGCTTCCGGCTCCGCAAAAGAAAAAAAAAAGAAAAGGTCCAAGAGCACAGCAGCGTCATACTATTACTGCACAACCACAAACACGAGCATGTACCGCTTGTTGGTTCGCCGAAGAAGCACTCACCGGTGGCGATGTCGGTCCACGACCGCTGCAGTCTCCCGGTCATCTCGTCGCCACCGCTGCTACCACCACTCTTTTTCGACGAGCAACACCCGGCATCACCCCGCTTCTCGCAAACGCCTTCCGGTCTCACCCGCGAGTCTCCAGCAACCGCAGCTGCGGAGGCGGAGGTGGACTGACGGCTGGGCGAAGGGCAAGGACGAGTCGAGCGTTTCGCGGTGGTCACCGCCTGTCCTCTGTCCTCGTCCCCCTCCGCGCAGCCGCCGTTGGGGGTGGCCTTGCCGCTGCTGCTGCGAGTGCGGCGACCCGTCTCGTCGCTATCGCCCTCACGGGAGTCGTCCGAGCCGGTGGCGGAGTGAAAAAAACGGCAGCTGGCGCCCCTGACGCATTTGCCTGCGCCGGCGTGCGGTTCACGTCGTTTCGGACAGGGGGGGATGGATACACTTCGGTCGCCGTTGCTGGTAATGCGGGGTGTGAATGGGGGCAACGCGGGTGAGGTGGAAGCGTGTACGGGTGCTGTTGTGTTTTGCACGCCGGTAGGAAAAAAAAAAAAAAAACACTTCGGCGCCTCTGTCGGCTCGAACACTGCTGTGAATTGGACACGGGTGTATGCATGGTTGGCCGGCTCTCCGAACCCCGCGTCTAGGTACGAATATCCTACCTTTCGCGAAGAACCTGCACGGTTCCTTGGAGCTCGTCGAAGCCGTCGGTTTCGCTTGCCCTGGTGTTTGTGTCTCGCCAGCGGCACCATCTGCTCTTAGCTCACGGCTGTCTGACGTGCCGTGGGTGAAACGGCAGCTGGCTCCGTATCTGCAAGACCCCTGTACGACAAATGCGTTGCACAAGTGTTACGAACGGCGCCGCGCCAATGAAGGTGTTGCACATGGTCAAGCATGTAACGTGCGCACGGAAGGCAGCGATATCTTGCCTACCATGATACCGTGCGTGCACGGCAAATAATATGCCCAAGTACTCGACGCATCATCGAGCGACCTGGTTCCTCTACTTCTCTTCGTGGTGACACCGACCTTTCGTCTCTGTGGCTCGCAGATGGCTCGATCTGAAATGTGTTGCGTGGCGCTGCTGAAGGCTTGTGAGCTTTTGCGAAGGGCTAGAACACGAGTGATCATCAAGGCTTGCAACTTGACAGACCAGATGAACCCGTTCTTGATACATTAAAAATCCGTTGCGAGATTGACATTCGCAGATTCGCAGAGACAATGAGCAGGCTTTAGCGTGAGCGTTGGAAGCGCATTCCGGTTGCCACTTTGCTCGAGCTCCGTATCATCCGTGGAGTGCCACTACTGCCGTTCACCGCATGCGAGCGCCTCAGGTCGTGACTACAAATGACCCCGCTGGTTCACGTAGGGAAGGTCGGTCAGTGATCGGCGGTGCTCCTGGATAGACTCCGAAAAGTGCAGAGCGTCCTTGGATGATTTTCGCCTCTGCCCGTCGCACACAAACCGCGTCGGGCAATGTGTGAATAGTAGCCTGGTATTTCCCCGGTTTCTTTTCTGGCTTTGACCGGGGGAATATAAGGAGAAGGGAGGCACCCTACAGCAATTCTCTGCGCAGGGTATGCATAGAAGTCGGGTATGTTGCACCTTTCTCGCAATCGTCGGCCGTGGTGCAGGCATGCAGTTCAAATCGTTGCCGTTGAATTTTCGGCGATCCCCGTTCTTGACGAAGGAGGGTGGTGATATTATTGGTTGCTCGTCTGTGGTAGTCTAGTGCCCGCGATAAAGTTGTCTGTGTGTGTGTCGTGTCTACGTGGCGAGCTTTGGAATGCCGTACCATGCGCCTATGCAGCACGCCGCAAGGGGTGGTGTCGTTGCACCCTGGCGGATTTTGTCCTACCATCATCATTGTTATGCACTACACATGTATCATGGGCACGTGCCGTTCATTAACTTGGGGTGGATTCCATGGGTAATGATGCGATGGTATTCATCGAACTCGAACGTGGATTTCGGTTGCGAAACTGCACAGCACAGTGTGGGCTGCTGGTCCCACCCTGCTATGGGCGTGGGATGATCACTGGTTGCACCTTCCCGGCTGCAAGGTGGAGCGGCGGTTTCGGTCCGTGCCCTCGAAAGCGTCGTGCGTAATTGCCAACTCTACAACTAGAGAGTTGAGCCAGATGCCACGTAGGCGCCAAGCGGAATACAGACCGCCAATTGGCGGATGCCGCATAAAAATCTGTCCCGCCACAGGGTTCGTTCCCCCATGGGATGCTCGCATAAAATTCCACAGGGGTGCCGAATCATCTCGTTGCAACTCCACAAAACGGCCCCAGGCGATATCCGGCTCCCACATTCAATCAAGTGATGTTTGCCCAAAGCCAAAAAGTCAACACTTTCGTTATAGAAATCAAACCATTAAACTGGTCAGCAGACTCCTCAGCGCCGACCATTAGTCTAAATAATGGTTTGATTCGGGCTTCTACAAATAACACGTCGCGCCGCGAAGGTTGTGCCAGCTGGGCTCTGCGCAAAAGAAGGTACGTTGCGCCGTTTGCACGCAAAGAAGAAGCGGGGCAAGCCTTGCACACTTGCACACCACCGTGACGGCTTACAAGAGGCTACAATGCGCGCTGGTGCCGATGGGGTGGGTGCTACGGCTGCAGGGAAGTAGGCAGCAAGTACTTGACAGCTCACTAAAATACTCATACGTAGTTAGATGGAGCCGGTCGCCCCGGTGGTGAAGTTGGTACCCTCGATCCCTCCTAGAGGTCAGGTCAGAGATTCGAATCCCGGCGTAAGCGAGCTTTTCTTGCAAAGTGAGTTTTGCTCTCGCTTCCGCTCCTGGCCTAGTGGGTAGCGCTAGTTCGTGTGTGCACAGAGGGAAGAGAGTGCTGAACTCTTCTCGCATTTAAGATCGAAGGCAACGTACCGCAGGAGGGGAGGGTAGAGCGGAGTCGTTCTGTGCGACCACCGGTTAGGGTTGACGGCACCACAGTGCTGTGAGCGCTGATTTGAAGTGAAAAAAAAAAAAAATGGTGCACACAAGGCCGTGTGCGAGTGTCGCAAGAGGCTGCTGCTGTTGTACCACATGATATTTGTGGGTAACACACACGTCATGCATTTGTACGTACGAAATACGTTGCCCTACACACTGATAAACAGGAAGGTAGGCCAGAGAGCGCCACTTCTTTGAACACTGGAGACCAGATCAACATGGGCGACTCCAAATATGGTGGTATGTACCCGGTAACGGTTTTAGACACGGATGGAAACGAGATAGAAAACCCGGTTCGTATTACTCGAGAACAGTGTGGGGAGTCTGCACATTTTCTGGATATGCAAATTGGGCAGGATATTCCGAGTAAGACGCATATTGGGATGTTTAATAAGCGCCAACACATGGCTACGTTGCAGCGATATCGGGTATTCCCTCACTGGGAGACATTATTGTCTACTAGATGTGAAGTGTCTACTTTGCATTGTCAAATGTACCGATTTGCCATAAGATGTACTGATGTTCGATTTTTTCAGGCAGCAACGGCCAGACTTGTGGACGACATGCTTGCACGCTTCTATTCTTCAATACTTATTCGTAACACTTTGCGTTATTTCTCGTATACGTTTTTTCGTACATCGCCGTTACTATGAAGATTAGGAACGTACATGTACCCACAGTCAGAAATTCGTACTGGCTTAGAGTTGAGACGGGTATCTGGAAGGGTATAGATGATAAGAACTTTGTGGTGGAGAGATAATAAATGGTCGTAGCATCGGATGGGAGATGGCCAACCTGTGAAAATGGAATGTGAAAGAACTACTGTATTATGTTTGATCAGAACTAACTGTGCGACATGGTTAATAAAATAATTGATGCAACAACAACAACGCGGTATTCAACGCCAACATTACACATTCTAACGTTTACATCTAACCTATCACGATGAAAATTAATGAAAAATAAGGCACATTATAGTATGTAGCGATGAAAATATGTGTGGGAAACTGCATATTTGACCATCGAAACCGCAAGGGGGAACACTGAAAGTGAAACGTGTCCCTTGCAAGTAGAGTGAGAAACTAATGGCCGACTTCCTCGCCAAAATTCCCATGCATCCAGGTGACAATGGCATATACTGGAAATGCCAAAATGCCGCCAAATTCCGCCGAACCAGAATTCTACCCTTCAAAGAGTCAGCCAAGTATGCACATGAAGAAGCACACACGCAGCCATTCGTCTGAGCTACTCCCCCACCTCTCCTGGTTTTCGGAGCTAGCCGGCAATTCGGATCCAGCCGTTGTGCGATACGTAATCATCTCCGTTAGGATTTGAGGAGGACGGATTCTAAAGCTGTAGAGAAGCACTGCGCCTTTTCGTTCCTTTCTACTGCTGCTTGAGACTGACTTGGGCCCTCCAAAACTCCGACAGGTATGAACAAACTCCGTGTGTGGTCGAATATGGACTGCGTCTTTGTACAAGCCCAACATGCCACCATGCACAACATACTGCTGCTGCCGTTCACCTGTCGCCACCCTTCCACGTCTACCTGTCCACGAAACATGCTGCCACTTGATGCGACAACATCTGGGAACAACACGGACACAGGGAGTACCCCCCCTACCCATACGCACACCGTCAAAACTGCTTATAAGCTAGAACAACCTCTCATTCCTCTCTTTCCACATACAAATGATGTAGATGCATGACATGATACACTCTGTCTTTACTTGTGGTCCGCGCTGCCTACAAATAAATGGGAAAGGTAGCCATACCTTCTGCCGACACACGGGCGAGAGAGGCGACCATACCCACTGCACTTAACACACACCCACATGTCGGTGATAAAACCCCAACCACACGCCTCTATCGGCGGCCACGTCGGGAGGCAATGATGAGACATTGTTCTCCCGTGCCCTTCTCACATTTAACGACATGCCATTACACAACACGGTAAATATGTTCTCCCGCGCCGCACATGCCCCTATACATGACACACACAAAGTAAGTTGATGACGAAAACATACACACCCCGAGACGCGCTTGCTCCGCAACCACGTAAGGGTGCCATAACAGAACACCCGACAAACCGAGTTCCCCTAAATCTTCCGTCTATGTACAACTTCCCAACATAACATACAGATACACAAGATGGCTACCAAACTGCCTCGTTGAGCCTGTTCCCCACAGGGGAGATATCATTGTATGCTGTCTGGGAAACCGTAGACATACAGGTAGCTTTTCGCTCACGCTATGGATTCGTTGCTGATCTTTCTTAGACTTATTTCTATAGATATTTAGAGATGGATTTGTTGTGTGATTTTGAGAAAAAAAAAAAAAGTACACATCGGCACAGAGGCAGTCAGCTCGCGGCAGAGAGAACAAACGGGTTCTCGTTGTTCGCTGCGTCTTTCCGTTGTCCGTTTTCTGTGCAAGTAGTTATCTATCATAACTCACACAAAACGCGGGAAAACAACGATCAAGACCCCTTGAGAAACTACATGGCCATACGAGCCCATACGACGTCCGACGGTACGCTGCGACTACAGCTGTGCTGGCGAATACGGGGATGTCGTTGTCTGCCCTTCACGACGCTCTCCCTCTCATATTTCCTGGACGCATGTTCGGTCTTCAGGTTTGTACCAGCACACTATACCTTCTCGTAGAAAGTACAGAGAGTCCGACTCTGTCGTCCCGAAGAAGGGGCCGCCATGGGGACGTTGTCTCTACCTATGGTTTGGTTTGCGGTCGGGCCCAAGCAGCTGGCCTGGTTGCGTGGTGCGTGGCGCGTGTGGTCGTGTCCCTCGTGGTTGGTCCATCTCCTTTCTACCAAAGCCTAGGGGTGCGGCGAAATAAGAATAGAGTAAACTTCGCGACCCCCCCTCTGCTGGCTCTCTTCCACATCGCCACCTGTCCACCTCTGCCAACAGAGAGAGAGAGGACTGCTGTGCACGCGCTCGAAGGAAACAAGAGGAATCAGCAGCTGCTGGAAGGGCCGTGCTGCGCACGGGTTCCTCCGCGCGAGTCGGGCGCGCTCTGCAATTTGCGGCTTGGTGGCGAGCGCGCTTGTTCTGCGCGGATCCAAACTGTCAGTCATGAGCCCTAGATCCAGCGCCAAGTCCAGGCGGCAACGCAGGGCCAAAGGGAAGACGAAAAGGGACACGGGGGATGTGCCGGGCGAAGCGCCCTCTCCTCCGGCGAATGAGGCGGCTTGCTCGTCAACTTGGGCCTGGGTCTCGAAACGCCGTCGCGGTGGTCGCATTTGTTGGAGCATGTGCGTTGTGGGCCCCGTGGTGGAGGTGTAAATATATCGCACCGCACTCGTGGAAAAACCTGCACAGATCACGGCCGCCGTGGCTCGAGGCATGTTTGATCGGCGTGTAGCACCAGAGGTTGGATGCCCCGAAGTGCTGTACTACGTGCAAGACCTTGCCGTTGCGGGAGTAATCCCAGCCCCCATATATGTGAAAGTTTCACCCCCGCCCCCCCTCTTTTTACCCGTTGTTGTACCCGTTGTTGGGAGCGTTGAGGAAAGCAGGACAGGCATCTTTGAGAAACACAAGATACGGCCGAGGGTACATGTGTCTACATGTACCACATATCTGTGCTATATCCTCCTTTATCGGCCACTACTCTCCTCTGCTCGCACCTGTCACCCCGAGTCTCGCACATGGCCGAAGAAGCACCAGAGAGATACGTACAGCGTACCTGCACAGACCTGGTGCTTGCGCCTTGAAGTCACAACTTCTGGGTGAAACAAGACCGACCGTGGTGAAGCACAAAAGCAAAAAATTGGGTCGACCGGCTGGGACAGCAGGCCCCATCCAACCTACAGTCCATAGCCAAGATTTAATGACCGGAAACCACGCCGGAGAGTATCGTGCAAGAGAACACGAAACCAAAACGGGAAACCACCGCAGTAGTCGTAGCTTTTCTAACCTACCGAGTCTTACTTTGGTCTGGATATACTCTGTGCCTGGCCCCGCGTCTCATCCAATCTCGTCGTCGATCATTTTGCATGCTTTAGTTCGCTTTGGAGAGGTTCACCAACGTGTGGGCGAACCATAGCACCAGCAGTGCCGAGAAGTATTGTCCCAACTGCTGTGTTGTGCCCCGTCTCGCATAGTTCTACCACTGTATTGCTCGATTTGGAAGAACGAACAAGATGGCACCAACGGCCGTACAAAAATCACCTCGTGCTAACTAGACAGACCCACACACACACACGCGCGCGCGCGTGCACCACAACAGGCCTGTTCAGCATCATGCAGGGACTAGGCCAGACTGTAGACGAGGGCTCGTGCATCGCTCCGTGTGGTTTCGACTGTGGCGACGACGACGCGAAGACAGATTTCAGCGCCACGCTGGCCGAGGAAGAGGGAGGATTTCCGGCAGACGAATCAAGAACGACGTGTAGCACCATCGGCACGGAGTACTGGCACACTTCTGGAGACGAGCAAACTGGCCAACCACCAGTGGGAGAGGTCGAGGAAGGCACAGCATCATCGGCTGTGGAGCTACAAATCGCCGAGCCGTCGAGCCGAGGGCACCAACCCGTGGAAGCGGTGGTGCTACGGCGAAGAGGTAGAAACGACACGGGTTTGTGCTCGGCGTCATTCCTGGATATTCTTCCCTCGACACATGAAGTCGACACGACCGCAGCTTCTTGGCTTTCTGCAGGCATTCTGGGAAAGCCAACAGAAGGAGTCGGAGCGTGCGACTATGAGGCGCTCCTTGAAGTCCCGCTGTCCCGTCCGGCGCACCTGCTAGTGACGTTCACCTTCTGGACGCTGGAGCGGCAGGGAAGTCGCTATCGCTGTCGCTACCGCACGAACCCGGACATGAGACGCAGCCGGTGTGTAAAACGCATAGTTTTTGGTGGTCGCTCCAAGTGTCCCCACTCCTCGAGGGGCCAATGGTAGACACCACCGCCACGGCCGGACCAACAAACTCCCTCTGGGTAGAGCCCGAGAAGGAGGTGCCTCTTCACGAGCTACCATTTAGCCCGGCGGCTCGTCCTCCGGCGATCTTCAGTCAAGCGAGGACTGAGCCAACGTGTGCTCGTGACCCGGCTGGGGGCGAAGCACCGCCGCTGGCTAGGTTTGGGGATGGCGGTCAGTATCTACCGAGCGACGGCAGAGTGTGCCCTGCAGTATCGCGGGAGACCATGATCGCGGAACCCGGTCCTGAGGATCAAGACGTCACACCAACGTTGCCATCCTTTCGCAAGGACGGGCCGATGGGGGCCGCTGCCGCAAAAATGGACTTGGGGCTAGAAACATGCTCACTCCGCCCTGCAGCCTTCACCTTAGGGGCTTTGTGCATGGCTGACGTCAAACCTCCGAAGGTAGCGCGAGCGACATCTTAATCCCAATCGGGAGACGATGTCGTTGCAGCGATTACGAGGAAAAGTGCTGGCGAAGTAGCACTCCGCACGTCTCCGCCTGCCCCACCTTTGACACTGGAGAGCACCATCACGGTAGACACTGGAGGTCCGAAGACGGTTTTACGACTTGCACCTCCTCCAGCACAGCATGGCCCCAAAACGGCGGCACCTACGCTACCATCCTGTCCACGCGCGCTTCCTAGGGAGGCCTTCACATACGCCGAGGAGCAGGCACCAACATGTTCATCTCCGCCCGCGCCAAAGGCGTTGTCGGCGGTAGTGCCAGCGCACGCGAACGAAGCGCCTCCGACAAGGGCGATGCTTCCGTGCTTTGCGCTTTCAGTTCCTGATGTTTGCAAGGAGAAGGAAGAGTCCCAGACGGCCGAAGCAATACCGTCAATGACGTGTAGTGCTTCGTCCGCCGTCGACCGCAGCAATGCCATTGTGGCTCTCACAGACCGGAAACCTATCGGACCGCTGCCATCGGCACCCTCCGAGGAGGATGAGGACGACAAACCCTCTGAGGAACAATCTTCCACGGATGTTTGCCCCGTGCCAGCGGATGTACGCGGCGATTGGTGGCGTTGTTCCGCGGCGCGAGCCCATCCGAAGGGGGCTGAGGCCGGTAAAGGCACAACCCCAAGCTTGCTGCAACGCTCGGCCGTCAACAGCGACGACGGCCACGACACCTGCCAGGTGCCCGCCTCACTGAAGTCACTGCTGTTTCTCGAGTACGGCGTTGCATCATTGTGGCGGCAGGAGGATGAAATCTGCTTGCGATCGCCTGAGGACGAGGGCGATGAGACGAACGAGGAAGGCGACACGGTGGCAGGGAGGTATGGTAATAACGTCAAGGACGGCGGAGATATGGGAGGCGATGGTGGAAGGTCCGAGGAGGCTGCCAGCTGCGAAGCTCTCACCGCGCTCGAGGTTCTGGAGGCCGAAGGGTTTCTCCCACACAAGGCGACTTGCCCTGTTGAGCTCCCCGTTGACAAGGCGCCACTCGATACGCCGACAACCCGGGCCCTCGCGACGATGCCGACGACTTCTTGCTTACTGGCTGCCGTCGAAGGTTTTCTTCCAAGACCTGCCGGGCAGGTGTGCCACGCAGAGGAGGACGAGCAACCGACTGGGGACGACGAGAACAGGGGAGACTTCGACGCCAACAGCGATGACGATTACCACAGGGCCGAGAACGAGGATGACAGCAGTACCGGCTTGAAGACCCTAGTGCGAGAGTTCAACGCTTGGACGCGGACGGTGGACTTCCCGATTCGAAAGGTTGA
The DNA here is from genome assembly GCA_902602495.3 of Ectocarpus sp. CCAP 1310/34. Lineage (NCBI taxonomy): Eukaryota > Phaeophyceae > Ectocarpales > Ectocarpaceae > Ectocarpus > Ectocarpus sp. CCAP 1310/34. The sequence goes on from CACKRE030005164.1 coordinate 230,553, forward strand.
GGCAGGGCTGATCGGGAACGGCATGCGTCTGGGTTTGGTGGCGACGGAGGCGATTCGTCAAGGGCAGCCGTACCTTTCCGTCTCCGGATCGATCATTTTGGATGCGTCGAAGGTGAAACTTTGCCCGGGTGTATTGGCGCATGCCGCGTATCAGTGCCTGGCGCGCATGTGGGAGAAGGGCCGCGGGGGTGGGGGGCATATTCTGTGCAACCCGGTACTGTATGCCCACAGTCATTTTCCATCCCAGTGCCGTTGGGTGACAGCCAAGCAAGAGTTTCAATGGCCCTTTCATTGAACAAAGACTTGGCCAAACCGCGGTGTGTTTTGGTTTTGTGATCGTGTGCGAATGTTTCGGGCATATATACTAGAGCATGCAAAACTGGGGTAGCTTGTCGATCAGAAAAAATGGTTGAAGCTGGCCTGACCGAGAGTGATGCCCGAGCGCTCTGCTACCTTGGCATTCCTAGCGAGAATGACCATTTTTTCCGATTGGTCAACCGGACAGCGGTCGAGTAGACCTTATGCGATATTCATGGGAAAGAAAAAAGCAAATATTTACACGGTGAATCACGTCATCCCTCCCCTAGTCCGGTTCAACAGCGCGAATATCAATGGCCCATTCCTGGTTCCGATGTGTGTTTCCCGTCTATCTTCAGTCCAACGTGAGTGCGAAAAAGCTGTTCTTCCCGTACTCATCCGCCTGGCTGGTTGCAGGCACCCGGGAGCATACGCCTTGATCACTCTTTCTTTCGATTTACCCCCATGATTGTGTCCGTCGTCTCATCGAAAATGTTCAAGGCGAGGACCAACCCCGAGCTGGGCCCGCCGCTCGCCAGGCTGGAAGCATCGCTTGGCCCCCTGGGCTTGTGGGACCAGGATATAGACAGTCTACGGGTTTTGCTCATCGCCGAGACCTTCGTTCGGGTAAGAGAAGCAGCCCTAGCGAGGCACCACCCCCCAGGAGAAAATAGTCAAGATTTTCGGGTCTCCGCGAACAATGGGAGTGTCGCATGTACAGAGGGGCTCTTACGAAGAGGGTTGTAGGGTTGTACAACCGCGTACAAATCAGGTTTTGACTACATTTTTCGGTGTAAGATACGTGTGGCGGCAATATTTCCTTCGTTCGAGGCGTGCAATGCGACCCACTGCCAGGTTGTGTATGCACTTGTCGAGCGATCAAGACCCGCGGCTCCGGTAGCTGCAGAAATATGCATCTTCGGATAACTGCTTCATGTGCTCGTTGAACAAGTCTCTCTCCCGCGAATACTTACTTGGCAATCAATACCCCCGTCGGCCTGGCTTTTTCCTCGTCTCAAAGTCGTCGTCAAAGGAACACGCGAATACCCACACACCAAACAGACGTGTTCAGTACTACTCGTGGTGGGTACCACAGTTGGTCTTTGCAACGACGTGGGGCCATTTTCCTCGACACGCCGCGTTTTCGTCCTCTGCCAAACCGATATCAGGCCTCTCCCCCCGGGCGCCGTACCTTCGTCTTCTGCCGACGCCGAGCGAAATGGAAGCGTACCACCCGCTGTTCTTCGACAGTGCGACGATCGCCTCCTTCGAGGGGCTCGGACGTCCAGGCCCCCTTGAGGGAGCGCCGTGATTCGGAGGTGGCCGGCTTCACGACAAAGTTCGCAGCCGAGGGATCCGCCGCCGGTCGAGAGTCACAGGTACCCTAGACTAAAAAGTTCCCTGTTGTGCAGTTCAGGCTTCGGCAGGTAGGTTTTCCGCCGCCATTCTGATCCTGGGAGATGCCTGTTCATCTGTTCTTCGTCCTGCCCACAATTGCTCCGAAAAATAGGTAGCCGGACACGAGGCCCTTATGTTCAACTCAGAAAATAACGCTTGTTGTGCACGCCCCCTGGAAAATACCGAAACAGCCAGCCCTTGAGTAGGTCCGGAAAAAACGCCGGACAACACCTGTTTGGAGGCGGTGTGACGTAGAGTTGTTGAGATCTTCTCCTACTCTTATTTTGTCGCAATCGGACCACCATGACGTGCTCGGTGCGGGGTGGATAACCCTGGAGCGTTACCTTTGGGCCGCCGCGATCGTGGACAGCCGCTGCATCCGGTGGGGTGGACGGAAGCACCTGGTGCCCTTGCTAGATCTCGTGAGTTTGCTTTGGTTCCCTTGGATGCAGCACAACACTCCTTCAAGTTATTTCGCAACCAGGCACCATGTTCATGTGCACGGGAGCGCCGGAAACGTAGAAAAACGATTCCCGCAGCAGAAGCCACTTGCGTTTTCATGAGCGATATACGTTATACGTACACAAATATCGCCGTTCTTTGAAAATGTCCCGGGCAAGAAGAACACCCCCCCCCCCCCNCTCAACAACCTCCAGGGCTATTGTAAGTTTTTTCCCGTCACATGGGCACTTGCTCCAGAGTATTTGGTTTTCGTTTCTGCAAGGTGTTCAAAGAAAAAAGTTGTTGTCGCCGTCCTTGGCGTCGTCGTTGTTGTCGTTCTCAGTTGTCGTCGTTGTTGTCACATGAACACACCCGTCCATTTGATTGAAATCGGGGCACCACCCTGGCACCTCGGTACCCTTGAGGCTAACATACAATTGCTCTGTCTCAGGTCTCCCGGTGCAAAAGGCGGCAGAGTGGTTGCTTGTGTTGTGTCAGGGTGCCCGAGGAGCAAAAAAAAGGCCAACATCCTGCAGACTTGTTGGCCCCAAAGTTGCGATTATATGTGTTGCTGAAGGACCCTGTTCTACCTCAGACGATGCCGGCGAGTTTTTTTCTTATTATTGTGTTTGGGTGCTTGAGGTGTGGAGCTACGGTAGGGGAAGCAAGCTCTGCTCCCCCTAGTTATTGGCGAACAACCTTGGCTGAGGTCTCTCACGAAATTATATGGATACAATCTACGGAAGCGGTTTCACAGCTAGAGAGATGTATCTCCAAAACATGATAGCACGAAATGCAAGCAACGTTTTTCTTACGACCCTATCGGGATCTCTGGTGCTTCGAAACTTTGAAGTACCTCTCACCGCAGGTGGACAACGCCCGGGACACTCCGTTGCCTTTCATCCACGAAAGAAACTCTTCAAGACTCAGATGGAAGCGCCGTGACAGCGGCGGCGAGAAACTTCGACAATAGCGACCAGTTTCCGTTGTTGTTGTTGTTGTTGTTGTTGTTGTTGTTGTTGTTGTTGTTGTTGTTGTTGTTGTTGTTGTTCTTGCTGCTGCTGCTGCTGCTGCTGCTGTTGTTTCTGTGGGTGTTCTTGTCCTAGCTAGTGTTTCCTCCTTTCACTTGGCGTTGCCGTCGCTGCCCTCGTTTCTTTGCAGCACGATTTTCGCTCCGTGCAAGCAGCTTGTTCTTTTGGATCGAAGCCATGAGTCTCTCGCAGATGAGGTGTGCAAGGACGGAGAAGTGTCCGCAAAGCAGGGGATGATCGGCAATCCCCACAACCAAGGCACACAGATTCCCAGCGTATGTAACTTCCGACGCCTTCTCCGATGCACAGCCTAGTTCCAACCCGGTTCTTGGTCGTAACTTCGTGCCATTATGAAATTTTCTCAACGTACTACTGGCACCCATTACTCAGGCTTCGACGGCAATAATTTGTGCACACGCCACCTGCTGCTCGGGGTTGCACTGGAGGTATGTCCAGACGCTCTCATTATTACATCCTGCTTTCTTGTTCGGTTCACGTGGGTTTACAGTAGCTCGCACTTGAGGTTTCTCGGTGGACGGGTGTCTGAAGAAGTTTTAGCTTCGCCCTTTGCGTCCCCATACGCAGGTGTTGGAGGACTACGGCCACCCGAACCACGTTCTCATTTTCGAGCACGGTTTGTCCCTCGGTCGAGAGAACCGTCACGACTGCGTGAGGATCGACGCACAACGGCCGCCCCGGCATGGTGCCGACCACCGGGAGGCGTTGGGGGGAATGCTGGAGGTGAACCGATGTGGTCTCTCTCGTAAACACCTCGTTTGTTCGTTCGGTCATGTATGTTGGTCACCCATTCAAACGCTTTGAGCAATGCGGCAACAGGCTGTGGGGGGGGGTTCAGACCGTTCCGCGGCACAACCCGGATTTCGATGTTCGGGGGGCACCTCGGGTATTGACAGGATCATCTACTCGGCACCCTTGACGAAACGGCAAGCAAGGGCACGGACCTTGACACAGGTTCAGTCCGCATCGTCCTCTTCGATGACCAACGGGAGCAACCTTGTTGTGTCGATAATCCCCTGAATGCATTCGCTGCCTTGTTCACTGGCGCTGCCGCACGTTCGTGTGCGTCGCCATTTGTAAAAAGTTGGTTTTCCCTGCTGCCTACCCCTCGCTAACGCTCAAGGGTTTCACTTCATCTGCCGCTGGCCTACGAACATCGAACGTATCCATCCCCTGTCCAGGCGTTCCCTACGGGCAAGCCGATGTTTTGCATCTCTCTCCGCAGCAACGGGCCCTCCGACTTCGTCCCTTACGTCCGCATCATCGCGGGCCTTCCCGCCGTCGCCGGTGAACAACGCCTTAGTCCAAATGACACCGACCGCGGCAGCTGTTCGTCTTCTGTCGGCTTCGCTTCGACCGACACTGACCACGGCGAAGAAAGACACTTCCCTTTCATGCCCGTGACACGAGTGGACTACGATGAAGAGCCCCGCGCCCGTTCGTCGAAACCAGAGGAAACGTGGCCTGGCCGTGCTCCGTCGGATGGTGGTTCTGGTGTTCACGAGCGCTGGCAATCCCTCTCCACTGACGCGGAAGGCCTGAGGGAAGTCGTCCACGCGTTGAAGCTTCGGTTGTCCAGGTATCCCACGGCGGATCCGCTCGGCCTCGCTGATGACGGTGGCGAAGTGATCGGCGACGGCAGTGGTGGGGATTCCGAAGAGAGTGAAGGCCGCGCGGCGTCCGATGATAGCCACCGCAAGGTTCCTTCCTGTACGACGGAGGTGAAAGAGGCGATAAGGGTGAGAGAGCCAAACATATAGTTGAAGTTACCTTTTATCAGTGATTTTTCATGTCCCTCCGGGACATGCCTGGGGAGCGCTGACCGGGAACCCCCACGGTGTACTAGTCTAAGCGTTTTGCAACGTCAAGAACGTTCAAGCTGCCGGTGGGAATCTTACGGTTGCTACACATCTTTCGCGACAAGTCCAGACGACGGCGAAATGCCTAGCCCACATCCTCCTGCCTACACCAAAAACAACCCAAGCACCGAGAGCGAAGGCGGAAGGGAAGCACTGCCCCATCTCGGAAGGGGCGCGTGCTGTACTACATGCGATGACTTGTAGCCATGAGTTCCCTCCGGTGCATTCCTAAAATGATGACAGGTCAGAATCGACTGTGCGGACCAGGAACAACTCTCAACAACGTTAAAAAAGTAATCAAGGTAGAAGATTTGCCTCCTAACTACGGGACCCTTAAACATCGGGGTCGAACCTGACTCCGATAGTCGGGGTGCTTCATGTTATGGGACCGTACTTTCTGTCCGGGGTCGGGTAGTGCTCATCTGATCCGGGCTCAGACTGGCTGCCGAAGCCCCTCGACAAATCCACCCGGATCACATTTTCCGCGACACGGTATTCCAGGTGTTTTTGGACAGCGAGAAGCACCTGCTGGGGGAGCTCCACGATTACCTCGCGGCGTTTCTTCCTCCCGCCGTTGACGTCTTGGCCGTACCCCACGGAGGCGTTACCCAAAACAATGAAAGCAGGAGCGATGGCAGGACCCCCAACATGAAGTCGTCAGCAGAAACTGGAACGGGAGAACACGGCTGAGTTTCAAGGAAGGGTGACGCCGATGCATTCATTCGTTGAAGGCACCGACGACGGCAACGCCGGCCATGGCCAAGCCGATCTGGCATCGAAGTCGTGATACGGAGGAACTTGTATGGGCGGTCGAGCGAAGGGCGACTATAAAGCCGCTGGTGCACGGTTGCCCCACAAAGTCAAACGAAAGGGGCTGACACCGAACCAAGCTGCTAAATAGTTGTGCTGCTGCTCATAGCGAGCATCCCGCACTTAATGGTGGGATATGCTGTGGACAGCTACCAACTACGGCTTCCCGCCAAGTGTTGCTCCGTTGCGACTGTTTTGGCTACGTTTTCGATGTCGACGATTCACCGCGACGACATTGAGACTTTCGGGAGGGGCCAATCTTGTTGAGGATGAGGGGAGAGGGGGATTGGTGAGTTTGCTCTGTTCGTTGGTCCATGTGGGAGGCGAGACAGTACGTGTTGTGATTTGTGTTTGATTTTAGAGTTTGATTGCAGAAAGGAGACGAAATACGGAGAACAGACCAATGCCTGCAACTTTTGTTCAACCTAGCTATTTAGCTACGCATGAGCTACGTCTTACAGCGTTTCATGTGCTTCTTCAAATGTACTTTCTTGTCGTAACAGTGTGTGCGTTGCGAGAAAAAGATGTGGTAGGTCTTTTTCATGAACTGATGAGCTCATAGGCTTGCGCTCAGTGTTTTGTATTGCGTGTCATGCACCAACGCTAGACTAAATGTTTTCAGGCTGTCTACCAATCAATGGGAACGAACGATAGAGAGGCGCATAGGGTAACTTTCCCTCGTCAGGATGTGCTATTAGATAGAGTACTGCAGTCTGCGGGAATGAGCGTAACGAAACCATCAACATTTCGTAGGTTTCGTACCGAGGCGCTTTTCCGGAGGCGGCATCTGTGCGGGGTGTATGTGATCGACAATTCGGGTGGCTCAGTTCTGTGTGTTGGGAGTGTAGAGCAGCTGGGCCATGACGGGCCGTGGTAGGGGAGGGACGTATAGGAAAACGTGTTGTATTCTTCGGGGGCGTGCTCGTGCTCATAAATCTGTCACGGCATCAAGCACGCGTCACGCTCATCACGCTCAAACTACTACCAAACGGATCTCTCTGATATTCCTCCGCATCTCATCACTGCAATTTCCGTACGTACGTACTGAAGATCTTACCCGTCATACTATGCTACGAGTACTCCAATATATCTAATAGTATAGTCTTGAGGGTTGTTCTTGCCCCCCCATCCTTCGTGTTTCCCTTAAAGCTTGGTGGTGAGCTTTTCAGCGCGGTGGTGCAACAATTTTTTTTATGTTGATGGTTGGGCCAGCTGCGTGCTTGCTTTTTCGCGTGCGCGCGGAGGCAAATATCTTTGTTGTCGTTTGTCGTGTGTATGGCACTCCCCGCGCCCTATTTCCTACACCGTGTGCACTTTCCCCCCCGTGGACATGCTGCACGGCGTTTCCTCCATGCCGGACCCCGAACAATTCACCTACAGCATGATGGGCACAACACAGTCAGTCTGTCCCAATCAATAGAAGGGCTACCGTCGTTCTTCGACGTTGTCTCAAAAATACGACCTGAACAACCCCAACCCCCCCCCCCCAACAATCTGCATGTCTCCAACCTTGCATGAGGGTCCGAGGTTTCCGTTTTGCCAACCATTTGGGTTGCGAGAGGCTTGCACAATGATGTTGAGCACGACCAGACATCAGTTGGACGGTCTTAGTTATGAGCGGTGTGCAACCAAAGGGGCGAACATCGCACCATCACCGTTTCGACAACCCACCCCCCAATATTTTCGTGCTTAATAAGTCCGATCACCATATGCATAGACTATCGCGCTCCAATCTACTGTGTGTGAGTCAAGTCAGTCGAAACGCATTAACGCCCGTTTCTTCGTGGATCCTGGGCTATTCGCACGCGTACGTGGTTACGGTTGCACATTTTCCCGCCCAGGAGAGCAGTCTATGGGTTTATCCAAATACTGGAGTATCCTCCACATACACTAAGTAGCCCAACCTGGATTTGTTTGCGATTGACACGACAGAATGCTGAACAGAGTAAAAATTCGGCTAGACTTTTTACCATGCATATTTGCTGCGCAAAGATGTATAGGACTTCGCTGTAACAGCGCGAGCCCGTCAACGTCGGGTCCAGGCTCAATTTCTTTTTTTGTCTCCACCGCCAAGCACGGTAACGTTAGTGCACAACCCACCAAATCTGTTCGCTGGCTGTGACTATTAAGTTTTCGTGTGGACAAAATTGAGCTCGTTCTGCATCCATCCTTCAAGAATGATAGTGACGCAATCCAAACTCTTGAAAGGGTAGTCTACCCGAGATCACCAAAAGAAAAGGAGCTGGAAACGATCAAAGCCGCAAGACACTGTGATTCAATTGGGCACAGCAGTGTGGCACGCACCCGGCCCACTCACTCAGCAACTTGGACATGCTTCATTTATTTCTCCCTTGGGGGTGGTGACAAGTGACATACATGCATGTGAAGCAGCACCTTCCCCCCCGCCCACCCCAGACCAATAACAACGGCCTGCAAGGGACGAAGGCCTAGCTTGTGGGATGGCACGCCACTAATGAGGCGTTGCACCTCATTGAGGTGACCCAACGAGCAGCGGCTACCTGCCAACAAGAGCCAAAGTCAAAACAGCTTGACTGGGGTGGTAAGGGTATAAATAATAAAATGATGATAGACCGAGGAGGCAAACCGCCAACAACTCCCTCCAATACTCAGGCAAGAGAGTGCTTGGGGTTGGTGCCAACACAGATGTTTGTGCTGTTTGTTGAGTTGTGATTCCAGCTCTTGTTTGCTCTCCGGCCACAGGTACCAAATAGACAAAAAAATCCAAGCCCATGTGCTAGATGTACACTGCAGTTGTGTGCGAGTTCCAACGTCTAGCCACGAAAACGTCGCTAATATGCATAAATAATAATAAGCCTCTCAGTCCCGCTATTCTTGTCTCCGATCGGCAAGGCAAGAAGTGGTCCCAGCAGGTTGTCCGTCATGGACAACAGGGAGTCGGGGACGTCTCCAAGGCCCTTCATTTGGTCTAGAAACTTCAATCTATCCCCAACACCTGTTGTTGATTACAGCTTGCAGTCTCGCCTCTCACTAAAACACAATAATCCGGAGCTATAGGCGCGCGCGCGGGAGAGGTCAAAACGGGTCGCTAGTCTCCTAGCCCGCTGCCCCACCCCCCGTCAAAGCCGTACTGCCCGGCGAGGTAGAAGATCGGCGCGAAAGGCTTCTTGGGCAGAAGGGAGCACCAGTTCCACGCAGAGGTGAGCCGTCCGTCGATGCAGGACCCCCCATCGTCCCCGGAGCCATCCCATCCGTGCTGTTGACGGAAAACACACCCAAAAAAAAAACATGCGAACGCGACACCAAATCGGCAGCAAGGGCATTCGTTAGCAGCGCGGTGGTTAGGGTGTCAACGATGAGGGTACACTAGGAGAAGAGCTTGGATCTTGCCCATTCATCTCAAGAGAAAAGAGAAAACTAACTCGAACGTGGTGTTCGGGGAGTTTGAAGACGTTCGGATTTTGAGGGTTGTTCGATACGCCTATGGTTTGTCAGAAAAAGGGAGGACCTCCTGAGGACAAGCACCCCATCAGGAAAAGTGCAACTACAAGGGGAAAACAACAAAACCCAATGACTGGTTCGACCACTTATGCGAGCAAACACGGCCGTTATTGGAGCGCCTATTAACTTTGGAGCACGATCAGCAAAGTGAAAGAACACTCTACGCCGCTTGATTTATCAATCGTCAGTGATAACAAACCTGGAAAAAAAAATCCCAACGTTACGGTACACCACGAAAAAAAAGTTAGCTAAGCTTGTCGTTGCACAAGCGGTTGTCCATCCCAACACCTTCATGCTTCACGAGGAAGCCCACGTTTCATACCGCACACACGCCCATTTTACTCACCTTGAAAAAGTCCGACAGGATGGCCATCTTGGCGTTTTGAACGCCGCCCCAGCCTACGTCCACGTAGTGGCCGAGGACCGGGTCATGAGCCATCCCTTCAAGCGATCGGACTGCCTCAACGACGGGGTTGAGGATCCGAGGGATCTGGCAGGAGAAACAGAAACCAACGTCGTGCGTCGGCGCAAGGGGGGGGGGGGGGGG
>CACKRE030005164.1:256652-268547 GCA_902602495.3 Ectocarpus sp. CCAP 1310/34
CCCCGCCCTCCTTCGGCGGCAGGTTCCACTGGCGTGGCCCTGCCGTTCCACGGTCTCCATCCACCCGTCCCGTTGCCGGCACTTGGCGATGGTTGCTCGCCCCCGGCACGCAAATGTCCACCGACTTCAGGGAGCCCCCCCCAAACGGGTCTGTGAGGGGCAGGGGCAGGGGCAGGGGCAGGGGCTGGGGCTGGGGCTGGGGCTGGAGCCGGGTCTGGGGCAGGGGCAGCCTGGGTGCACGCGAGGACGTAGTATCAATAAATAAAGTGCTCTGAGGTTGTTATTACCATCGTAGACATTGGTCTCGGTGTGGATGTGACAGGGGCCAGAAGTTGCTGCTTGCTGCTCTCGCGTGTGAGTACTGCTGTACACGCTAGCAGTCAGTGGACTTGTGTGTGTTTGGGGGGGGGAGGGGGGGGGCGTACTCATTTGTTGCTTGCCGTAGTCATTTGACCATTGACCACGCGTCCCTTTCGAGACGGAGCGGGGGGGGGGGCATGAAAGCACGCCACACCCGTGTACGTGCACACTCACTCGCGACAAATTAGCAAGGATTTTCATTCCCTTGCGTTCGTGCGTCAATACGCGCTGAAGAACAGCGAAACTGACGCCTGCATTCCTTCTCCCTGTCATGGGTCAATGCGCTAAGGAGACCAACAACAGTGTCCCCGCCGCGCTCAATCTACAAACAAACCGAGGAAAGCAATGCAATCTGAGAGAGCCGCATCACCAGGACGCAAGCAACTGGCAACGTCGCTTTCACTTTGCGAATCGAGCACTGTGGCCGGGGTGGGTGCGATCGTTTCCCCCTCCCCGAGGGGCATCCTTGACAAATGGGCGGGGACTCGGGAGGAAAGAGCTCTTCTTACGTTCAAGGCGAAAAGACGAAGATAGCATAGGGTGTAAGGGTAAAACAAACGTGACGCAGACCCGTTGGCGTTGATAGGCTGAGGGGTGAAGCAACAGGGAGAACTGATGCGGGAAGAGAGAGATCAAACAATCCGCAAGACTCAGGTTGGACCTTGCCTGCTGTGAAACTGGCGGTTGTCAAGAACACCCCAACTTCAAGCTAGAGGGGGAGTTGTTGGTCGCTCCCTTCTACCCCGGCTGTAGTGTGTACATGCTAAAAGGCACAGCTACGTCCTGGAAACCCATGCATCGTGTTCGTCGTTCGTTTGAGGCTTTCTAGGCAACTAGCCACCATCGCAAGAACAGCTCACCACACACAACAGCACTGCTGTTCTGAAAGCGCCCTTGAGAGGAGCATACGTGTGACGCATGCGTGAGGTGCTCGCAAAAAATGTCGCTGCACACTGCAGGGGTCGACACAGTAGTTACAGCCGCAGCAAGGGCTTACGTAGCGCGCCATCCCTCCCCTTCTCACGAAAACCTACGCAGAAAACACCTGCACTAATACTATGCATGACCCATAGTGCGGCCAAATTCGGACTTTGCACGCCTACATCATCAACCTTACTTTCGTACCACTTTGTTGTGTTGGCAACTCCCCCCCTGTCGTTACTCACCCTTCTTCTTGTGACCCCCGCCGCCCCCCCCCCCTTGCCCCAACCCACTCTCGATTGCGTCGCCCCCGCCATGCTCATCGTCTCCATCACCGTCACACGCGCTCCCTTCGCTGTCGGACTGCTCGCTGCCGCCGCCTACGACGTCGTTGTGCCCGCCTCTTTCGGGCAGGGGGGGGGGGGGGGGCTCCGTTGATGAGGTGGGAGCCGTCGGTGCGGGCATCACCTCGCCGAGGATGGCCCGGGTCACGTGTTCCGCGCGCTTGCCTTGGCTGCACATAAGACAAAAAAAAAAGGCAAAAAAAGGTGGGAGATCGAGAGGAGCATGAGGAAACTCGTGGGTGTGCAACAACAACTCGGTGGTGCGTACTGACAGCAGTACGATCAACCATCACTTGGCTTTGACGGCAGACGCCCTTGAGATGGCGCGGCAGGACGAAGCGTCTGGGAATGGGGTGATGGTACAATAATAATAAAACAGCCGTTGTCTTCTACCAACACTTGGCGAAGATTTCTGGCGACACACACAACAGGCTGGGATGGATGGACACGTACCTCGGTGTCACGGTTGGGATTAATGCTGTACCAACTGGAGTGTATTCTTGCGGTTGTCTAGCTCCGTCTTTTGCCAATTCGTGTTCGATAGCGCCCGGTGGCGTATAGGGTGAGCGCAAGTAGAGAAACCCCACGCCTCAAGCACCACACTCAAGCACCACACTCGAGCGCTCGGATCGTTGGCTACAACACGAGCGCCAGGCACACTTTCGGCAACAAGGGATAGCTTCAAAAACGCGAAAGGCTGCACCGGCGACACTCCATCGCTACGCACCCTCCAAAGGCCGCTAACCTCAACCTCGGTGTTGGTGCCTTTCCCTTGTTGTTGCCAGCAGCGGGAAACAAGCAAAGACGATCGTTTGCGAGGGGGACCCTGGCGAGCATGCTGGTGCCGTAGGTTGCATATGATATCACACTTTCTTTAGATACCACACCCCCTCAGACAACGTACACAACACCACACCCGTGTGCTACTTCTTTCAATCCCGAAAAAGGTATCATTCTATCACACGGTGACATAAGATACCACACCCCTGAAGTTGGGCCGCATTTTATCGACGGAGCCCCCACCTATCACACGGTGTGACAACGTGAGGCATGAGATCACAAGCGACAACCTACTCACAAAGGCCATGGAGGCCAACAATGCCGTGGAGGATGGTGCAGTTAGCAACCCTGCTGAAAGCCTCGCGGCTCAGACTGCAGTGGGTAAGACTCCAGCGGCGGCCCCACGCTCCATAGCGTCCTTCTTTGAACCCGCCCCGGGGAAACGTGGGGCTGCTGGGACGACTCCCTCAGCAGCCGCGCATGACACCGCACGTACTGCTGAGGCCCGCCCAACATAATCTACCGCTGCTGAGCCTCCCACAGCACCGGCTGCGCCTGCCACCGCGGGTGCCGCTGAAACCTGCAAAGCAGAACCTACTGCTGAGACTCCCGCAGCACCCACACCCGCACCCGGAAAGGCAGCTCTCTCGCCAACCACCAACACCCTGAGCGCGGCTACTGCTGAGAACCATGCAGCAGCACCGCGCTGCGGAGAACCATCGTGCACCAACAAGACCTTGTGGGCAGAGCCAGGGAAGGATATGCTGGAGTTTTTCGGCAGGCATGCGAAGTCTGGCGACGTCTACATCAAAATAAGGTGTGCGCAGAGCGTCTTGCAGTTTGCAGCACATGGGGTGTTTGTGAGGAATCTCATGGCTCAAGCAAACCAGAGAACAGGACGCGCCTGATTGCCTGATCGATTGCCAGATGGAAAAAATAAAGTGATTTTCACGTCGTGTCGTCGCGCCCGCCTCACTGTATTTTGACATGTACACATTATGTTTACTTGTAGTTCAAATATATCATTGTGTGCAGGCGCAATGATTACTTGCTCTCTCTTTCACACACACGACACGTTTCCGCATACCGTTTTTTTTTTGTGTTCGTGATGTTTTGGTGGGAAGACTGTGAAACCCGTACCCAACACGTGAAAATAGAAACATAACCTCGACAGCAGCTCGTGCCTGTTTGTGTGAGATGCGAAATAGGCGGCGTCAGCTGCTCACCCTCTGTACCTTGCAAGCGTGGACGCCATGACTCTCAACCTAGCGGGCGTTGTCAGAGCTATCCGCTAGCCATCGTATTTTTGGTACGTTTGTCTGATGGTCGTTGGAGCGAGCGCATTGTTACAGACACAGCACTTCGCGACACGTATGCTACATGTTTCGTTGCTTCCTCGAACTCATGCGCTTGTCAGGAACGTGCAGCTGCCTGAAGCACCGACGACAGCAGCCGCAGCGGCGCCCGTCGGCGACACCATGTTTCCTGGAGAGTCAGAGGAGTGGACAGATGGTTTCGGTGGGCGTCTCGACGGCACGCCGGCTGAGGGCAAGGGCAAGGCCAAGAGGAAAAGAGAGCCGCTGGAATTGGAGCCACCGAGCTTCCCCATGAAGTTTGGTGGTGGCCAGAAACGCAAGCGGCACGATTTGGAACTCAAAAGTAAACGCCATTTAAGTACGCGACCATGCAAAGCCCGGGGGCGTAGGGGCCTAATGGAACCATCGGTGTGTCGTATGCGCAACGAGAAGATCACACTCTCAGCGTGGATAAAAGACAGAACGAAATACGAGAAGCAGCTGGACAAGGCAGACCAGCCCGGAGCGTAAAGTCCTTTAACACGGGGAGGGTTCGGTCAAACGCGGAGGCCGAGCTCGAACTTCTCGACTGGATGAACGATGTTCGTTCGGAAGCCATCTCTGCCCGCGTCTCTACAAGGATGATCAAGAACAAGGCGTATTCGCTCAACTCGCTTTCGTTCGGCCCGAGGCCTGCAGCGAACGACCTGGAGGGCAGAATAAAGTACCGCAACAAGCAGACTCACTGGTGCAGGAGGTTTGTCAAGTATAACCGGTTTTCATTCCAGGCGGTTGCCAGGCAAGGCCAAAACATCCCTTCCGGGTGGCCTGCGATTGCCATGAAAGCCGTCAAGGAATGGAGGGCGCTTCGTCACGGAGGAATCGACGGTGGGGGGGGATGGGGCACGGGGGGGCAGCGAGCAGTGCGCCTTGGAAGCCACCTCTCTTGTTCAAGGAGGAGAAGAGCTACAGCATGGTTGAAACTGCTGTGTGGATGGAGGCCGCTGGCACGTCGACCGTGGCGGTGAGTACAAATAGTGTTGCTTTGAATCATGTGCCTGTCTTGTCGATTCTTGGCATTCCGTGCAAACAGTGGGGCATTGCGATGCCATATTTCTTGCCGTATACCTACTCAGTGTCTAGCCAGGAAGGCTAGACGACGCTGGTATTGTGCGTATGCCGCGTTAGAATTTTCTTACCATTCGCTTCCATCATCACTGAACTGCAAAACTAACATGTTAGTTTGTGCGTGAAGAGCTGTCATTCTCATCTACAAAATGGACTTTTTTCGTCGCCTCTGCTGTCTCTTTGCATTTTGCTTTTTATTTTTGTCGTTCGCAGCACACCGGTCAGAAAGAGGTGGCCATCAAAACCGGTGGAAAGGAAAAGTTGCGGATCACTGCCGTGCTTGCAGCAAACATGAAGGACGGCAAACTCCCGCCGCTGCTCATCGTCAAGGGCAAGCCCAGGGCGCCGGGAAAACCCCCCGCTGCAAACAGCGTCGAACGAGAGTTAAAGGTGGGCAAGGACAAGAAGGGGGTAGCATACCCTCAGAGCGTTGTGTATGCCGTGGACGACAAGGCGTGGCGCACGCAGCGCGTCTTCAGGTATGTCTGGCTCCCCCAAGTATGGAACCGGCGCCCGGGTCGTGAGGGGGTCCTGGGCAACCACCGTCAGCCGGACACGCTGCTATCTTGGGACGATTACACCGTGCACAAGACAGCCCTGTGCAAGGAAGCGATGGACAAGTCCAACACAACGCTGTTTTTCGTCCCCGGAGGCCCAACGCCCAAGATCCAGCCTTGCGATGGATTTATCAACAAACTCTTCAAGTCCAACATGTCAAGGCTGTACGACGACCATATGGCCTCCACCGACGCCGTGCGCAACGACCGCGGCTACCCGGAGCCCCCATCGAGGGGATTGCTCGCGCAGTGGGTGAAGAAAGCGTGGGATGAAGTGTACACTGAGAGCATCCGTTCGAGCTGGAGGAAGGCTGGCATGACCCTTGCCTTCGATGGGTCTGAAGACGAGGCGTGGGCCAACAAGGAGCTCAACTCCGACGCCCAAGGGAAACCATTTCGTGCAGACGGCGACGCGGCTGCTGCCGGCGTGGAGGAGGCTGGCCCATCGGAGGAGGGGAAGACGATGGCAGACTTGTTGGAGATGTTGGAAATCGACGACGATGACAGCACGGGAGATGGCGAAGGCATCGATGACCCGGAGGTCGAGGTCATGGCAGGATTGCCGGGGGCGGACGTTGTTTGCATAGACTGAGTGTCTTGTCTGGTATCTACCTACCGTAGTTGCATGCCATGGTCAAGTCAACCAAAGCTGCGATTCCAGCCAATTTGTCCGGTGTTCCATATGTTTCGGTAGTCGCTTGTCCTCTTTGGATGTTGTTTCTAGCTTTGGTTGAGATATAGCTGGCACTTGCTTGCGTCCTGTGTAGTTCCAGCTTGAGTGGTGAACGCGAGTCTTGCAAGTCGTTGCGTCGTCCAGGTACCTGTGTGCTGTCGTTTTGTAGCACACAACACCGACACAACCGCTATGAGGCATCGGTGCTACGTCTTCGTTGTGTATGCGAAGAATTTCCAAAGGATACTGCGACAACGCACATGGGAAAGCATGTACGTGATGGAGTCGCGTGAGCCACCCTAGCTATCACACCTGTTTTACACCCCTTCACGCCCTTTGTAGGTGGGTGCCTCCTTTGAGCTGCATCACTCGGGTGACATTACTATCACATCCCCGTAAGTAGGGTCCTGTGAGCGCACTGCAACCACACGGGCGACATTATCACACCCCCGGCAGGCCGGGTCCTGCGTGCGCGCTTCATAACACGGGTTAAGTTATCACACCCCTTGTAAGCCGGGTCCTGTGAGCGCGCTTCATCACACGGGCCACGGTATCACACCCCATTGTTATCACACCCCCTGTTGGTGGGGCTCTGTGAGTGCACTTTATCACACGGGTGACATAATATATCACACCCCCCCCAGAATACCACACCCATGTGATAACTTTTGTCGCCCCGAAAATGTTACCACACGGGTGTGGTATCTTATGCAACCTACGGTATACTGCTCACCGGTGCAGGGAGCCCCAGCAAGGTCGACAAAACGGCTCCTCGCAGGACACACATACGAGCTCGGCGTGCTGGTCCTCGCACTCGATGCAAGTCTCCACCTCTCGGGATCCTGCTCCCTCTTCTTCCTCCTCCTCCTCCATCGCGGTGCTATCGCCGTCCAGCATTGGGTCTTCCCCTGAAGAGGCTAAGAGGTTCTGGGCATCACGAAGACGTTCGTGCGCAGCCGGGAACAACGCAAACCATCAGAGGAGCGTATTGGGGCGGTGGATGGAGCCAGACTATTGCTTGTTCTTGGTTAATATTGCGTAGCTAGATGTACGTCGGGAGCTAGACAAGCAAAAACGCCAAACAACTCCATTACCCAGCTACATGCCGCAGCAATTTGTGGCAATCTTCACGTATGCCCCATGGTAGGCTGGGCGTCCATCGGGTCTTCAGCGATTGTTCAATTAGACCAACGAGGGCTCGCCACTCGCATGACCTCTTCATCACGTGCTTACAGCGGTATCAAGATCAGCCGCGTGTGTCACAAAATGTTGACGCTAACGCTTCCTGCACGGATGAATTGCGGATGACTTGTGGCTCACCGGTGTTCGACACACATGTGCTGGAACCACACAGCCACCACATGGGTGCGTGGCCTACGGGATATGAATAAAGGGTGCTGTCTTTTTTTTTTAATTCCCGGTCGACACTACTTTCAACGGGACAAATGCGGTGGGGTATCGCGTTATGTAGCTTTCTGTGTATCGGCCACGAGTTGTACTGCTGTAGAACCTCCGATTGTATGCATACGATATGGGACCTCACGCATAGAGGGTGCAACCGGTATAGTCAACCGCTGACATCGACCCTTTTTCCAGCCAATCGAGCGGGGGGGAAAGGAGAGGGTATTGAACGAGGCGAGACCGTCGTACCATGTGGAAAGCACGTTTATGACATGCTGCAAGTGTGGTTGGCAAAGGTGTACGTATTTGTCGGCAAAGGAGAGACGCGGTACTGCTGGATGTACAAGGCCCTGACCTCGCAGAGCTACGGCTGTTGAACGTGCATCACGCAGCAGTACACCCACCACGTGCAGCAAGAGGAAACATCCGAATAACCTACATGTGTGTTGATAAGACCTGTGCACTCCACGATAGGGAGGGAGTGCGCTTGAACGGGACGTGCCAATACCACCGAGCTTCATCTGTACGCCGGTCAGGCCAAAGGCAAGCCCGCTGCTGCCGCATTTGTTCCGAACAATCCGCACTAGAGGAGACGCCCGAAGCTTCGTATCGATTCTCACCATGACGTTGCCTGCGTTCGCCTTCCTCAGATCGGACACCTTTCGTCGCAATGATGCAGCAAATTTGTTCTGTTCCATAGCCAAGGGTACCCAGACTCTCCGTCACACAGAAGGAGGCAACGACGACAGGGCAACGACAAGCGAGTCTGGTTTGATCTGTTTTTTTTTTCTGGGGCGCCTCTCTCTTCCGGCGGTCTTCCGCGCCGGCACTCGACGTGCCGCCTCCCGAACCTTTGAAACCCGCCAAAAGGAACAAAGTGTCTTGATACCTGATACCACAAAACCGAACCTTGGGGAGAACCAGAACTCGGTGTGTTGTGTGTAGTGTGTGCGGGTGTTGGGGTGAAGCCGCGGTGATGCAGGCAGGCAGTGGTGGAGTGATGGAGTGGTGGTCAGTTGCTTGTTGTGGTTGTAGGTTGTAGGTTGTGAGTTGTGGGCGTTGTGCGTCGTGGCAGTAACCATTAACCTCCGGTTGGCTGCATGGCCAGGTTGAACGGGAGAGAGACATTTTTGGGCGAGGTGTGCTCCGGGCGCGAATGAATGCAAACGCGTGCGGCACAGTCCTTTTATGCACCTTTTCCGCACAGCAGTGGGCAGGAATCTACAACAATTTGCACCGCCTGCGCGGGGCAGTGGGCGGTGGCCACTGAAGTGCCGGACCCAGCCGAAGAAGACCTCTGGGCAAGTTGGCAATTTCATCACATGTTTGAAACCACGACCACAACAGTATACGATGCATATGCTTTTCTCGAAGTACTGCTGTACTGCTGTGTGCATACCTTATACTGCTGTAGTGCTTAGCTTCCGGCCTATGCAAAACTTCTGCTGTCCACCAAGATCAACGTGGAGAGACTTCTAGCCCGCACAAAGACATGCGCTCTGCTACAGGTGAACGCTCTTCACGACCCTGCGCATCGCACACCAACCACACAACAAAAACTCGAAGAAATCCTAACCGAAAAGAGCTAGGAGACGCGCTACTACATGTAGACGAAGGCACCAAGATCGCACGACAAGAACGCCTCCTACAACATAGCGCGCTAACGACACTTGACAACAGCAGTTTCTCGGTTTCAATATAATGTACGCGTGAAACACCGCCATGCGGACCCCGCCTTGTTCGCATGTTGCTCCAGACCAACAAACGCCGTAACCGTGTGCCATCAAGACACACCGGAAACGATAACCACTTTCCCACCGCGGCCGACCTACAAACCGTATGACGCCAAACGAGACTTGGAAACCCCCGCAACGACCGCACTCTTTTTTCTGTTCTTCTGCCCGGGGCTCTTGTCACCACCCTGACCCCCCTCCTTCTGATCGCCTCTTCCTCCGCCCCCCGTGCGCGGTTTCTTAGCGGTCCCACCGCCCCCACCCTCTCCGCCATCGATCTTGGCCACCGCCCGTCGGCCCGTCTTGCCCCCGCCGTCCTCCTTCGCGTTCCCGCCGTTCCGCGCGCCCTCTCCCTCCGCCGCCCCTCCTCCTTCCGACGTCCGGCGCCTTCGTTTCTTCTTTTTGCCATCGCCGCCACCGCCGCCGCTGGTGGTGGTGGTTTCGTTGTCCTCGGCTTGAGCGCCGTGATCTTGCCGGGGTGACGGCGCCGGCGCCGGCGGCGGTGGCGCCTCCACTGCCACCACTCGCGGCACGAGGTCCGCTTCCGCCTGCGCGTCCAAGCCCTCGCCGCCGCCGCCGCCCGCCTTGGCGCGTTTCTTCTTCTGCCCCTTCTTTCTCCGCCGCCGCTTGCCTCCGGCCGGCTCCGCCGCCGCCTCCCCCGCCGGCACCGAACGAGGCTCGCCGCTCTCACCGTCCGCTTCCTGTGCCACCGGTGTCGCTGCCGCTGCAGACGCCGCCGCCTCGCCACCCACGACAGCTGGGCCTCCGGTGCTCTTCTTGTTGCCGCGGCGCCTCTTCTTCGACCTCTGCGCTAGCATCTCTTTCTCCGCCGCCGCCTCTCTTTCCTTCACCTCTTCCCGGAGCTTGCGGCGGCGGCGGGCGTCCAGCTTCGGCTCGTCCTTCCGGTAGGGGGCAAGCTTCTTCAGGGGAACGTACTTGTTCAATTCCTAGAGAGAAAAACAAATTGAGGCGGTTTTACGTAGAGAGGACAGGGCAAACAAAGTTGAGTGTTGGGGTGTGTAGGATGGAAGCAATGTGCATAAAATTCCCGTATTTAAAAGGGATTGGAAAAATTCCACGGGCTGAGGGTGCGTTTCATTTCCAAGCAGGCTTCTCAAAAGGAACGGAATGCTCAAAACAAGAGTCTCGGTTGGGAGCGTGGGGAGGGAAGAGAGGGCTGGATTGCCGGCCGAATGCACTATACAGCAGGTGGACACGGCGCACACATGGAGGCGGTCAAGCAAATTAGCCCGACCGACACGAAGGCCATACTTAGCGATCATGCCACAAATTCAATCTATCGATGCTGGTTTCAAACATTACCACACCACTGATTGAAATATCGATGGTTTCTTGGCATCAAATATCGATAGTTTCTGGGAATGAAGCTACCTTGTCATCGGCCAGAAGAATCTCCTCCGCGCTCAGCCCGAAGTCGTTCGACTTCACCTTCGTGTACTTGAACCTGCGGATGGCGTCGGCGACGGAAACAAAGTGCAAAACAAAATCCACCATGGCTGACTGCAGACAAGCGCATACTCTCCGACAGCTCCCATCTGAGGAGAAGGCAACAAACACGTACAGCTGCGTACCCCAGACGTGAGGAAACCGACAGGCCTTGACGGACGACTCCCGCAAAGGTCAAGCACCAACACCGGCACGCCGTGCATTCATGCTTGTAGTTGCACTCGTGCAGGAGGCGCGTCCCGTGCTCCCGTCCACACCAACACCCCCAACGTACCAAAACACGGTTAGGGTTAAAAAAACCATAGCCATAGCCCAGCCCGCAAATAACGAGGCGATTAACCCGGCGCCTAACCGAAGATGGACATGAAATAACACGTGCACTGAGGTGAGGGGAAGCAAGAGCTCGGAGGAGTGGCGGGCGAGCCAGCCGCGGGAGCCATGAAGGAACATAAAAAAGGGAGCGGGTGACAGGTCCGTGTGCTACAAAAAAAGGGCACACACGGGGTCATCACGGAAGCAGACGGCCCCGATCATCGACACGAAACCAGCAGGAAAAATGCCTGTCGACTGTTGAAAAGAACGCTGACACGTATTTACCTGCAAGGGATGTCCCCGACGATGTCCTCGTAGTCTAGCTTGTATAGCTCGTCCAAGAGCCGCTCTTTCTGCTCCCCCATCCCCGAAAACTCCTCCTCCTCCTCGCCCCCCCCCTCTCCTTCGTCCCACTCTCCCTCTTCACCTTCCCACACCCCGTCTTCACCTTCCCACCCACCCCCCGCCTCCTCCACCCCATCAGCGGCGCCCCCGACTACCATTCCAGCGTTGCTGTCAGTCTCGGCCGCAGCAGGTTCGGCGGCGTTGTACTGATCTAGGTCGCCGAGGCCCTCGAGTGGATCATCACCGGGTTTCCAGTCGTCGTCGGCGTCTTCGGCTTCGTAGTAGCCGTCCCCGAAGGCCTTCCCCGTCACGTCGTCCCACCTTTTGCGACAAGCCGGGAACCAAAACCAAGAAAAGCGCGGCGCGGGGGGCTCAAAATTCATGTGTAGTGTTCATCCCCAACCCCTGGCTCCTGAGCCTAAGAGCAGGGCACCTCAAACAAACCGGAACAACACCAAGAACGATACAACAACGATGAGCTTACTGTTGTGGGTCGAAGTCCCCCTCGATTAGGGCCTCCGCGTCCACTCCCCCTCCAGCTGCCCCCCGCCGCCCTCCCTCCCTCCTTCCCCCCTCCCC
>CACKRE030005164.1:268614-286746 GCA_902602495.3 Ectocarpus sp. CCAP 1310/34
CCCCCCCCCCCTCCTCGAGAAGGGCGCCGCCGCTCATGTCCTGGATGGCTTTCAGGCGCTTCCTGATCTCCTCGCGCTTGAGGTTCTTCAGGCGCCGCAGCTCGGCTTCTTTCCGCTGCCTCTCCTCGGCCTTGCGTACCCTGGCATGACAAGGAGAAACATGAGCTGCATATACAGCTGGAAGCGATTGCAGCATAAAACAAATACCATCATCCCAGGCTAAATTGTCCCATCCCCTCCTCGTCTTACGCTTGCCGTTTACCCCAGACAAAAGGCCGTAGCGTGAAACCGCTTCTACACGATTCCACAACTTGCGGTGTGCGCAATCGCGAGAGGCCAGAACCATAGCGCGTGGCACTGCCAACGCCTTATGTCTTCGTCAACAATGTCATCCTGAACATTCCGGACGTCGATTTGAACACCCTTCTCGGTTTGTTTGTTTCAGTGGGCATGCTACATATGGTACATCGTAGTCCTGTATTGCCCGTCCTGCGTGCTGCAGCTCACTTGCGGTTTTCCCTCTCTCGCTTTCTTCGGTCGTCCTTCCTGCGCATCGACCCTTTCACGTCTCGCGAGTGCATCGCGATCTCCCCACCTCCCTCCTGCAAAACGGGAAGTGCTAATCGACGTAAGGTAGCCAGGCTGAGGAAAGCATTCTGGGGTCACCTTTGGCAAAGTACGAAGGAACGGTTGGCCATCGGTGATCGACCCTGTGGGAATAACGGTCCGCCCTCTCGAGGACGCGTGGCCGATGATCTAACCGCTGAGGCATGCACACCCCTCATGCAAAACGCCGCTGTTGTTGTTGTTGAGAACAACAAGAGCAGCGATCGGCCCAAGCTCTTAGCTTTCCGTCCTGTGTGTGTACGCGCGTTGGGAGTACTAGTACTAGCGTGTTGCATGCCAGATTCACCTGACCATTTCACAACGCACCTCTTACTGTACGGGGCGGGGGTAAGAAAGGGTCTCTAGAAATGACACCTCGCGACCATTGTGTCTCAATTGCCACAACCACACCTTGACAAAAACAGAACTAGGTATGTTCCACGTCTACAACCAAAAGTCCCCTTTCGAGTGCGCATAAGTAGCTCGCACCACTCTCGTCATCTGTACTTACTCGGCACCTGGCGCTACATTTACATGCCAGCGGAACTTGTGTTGTTGAACCCTCGAGTAGTCGATATGGCGCGGAAAACACGGAATGTTTCGGCCGAGGCTAAAAGAGGGCGAGGTCGGTCTCTGACCGGCAGGTATATATTTCAATGAGTGGGGGGGTCAATACTTACACAATAGCACAATGTTCCGGGTACACCGTACCCCCCTCCCTTCGCCCACGATCAGATAGCACAGAGGGGTTCCTGCACGAAGGGAGGAGCGTGGGAGAGTACACTCCAAAGAAATACACTCATGTTGCAATGCAGGCGTGAGGGCAATCACCGCACCTCCTCGAACCTAAAGTTGTACTTGCTCTCGAAGTCGTCGGCCTTGTCGATGTCCTCCTCGTCCTCGCTGTCTTCCACGCGAGGAGCGTTAAGGATCTCGTCGTAGCTTCTCCGACACACAGACACAGACAGCACACAGACACGGACAGCGCACGACAATACGGTAACACAAATCCCAGATGCAAGCATCATACCGTGAAAAGGAGGTAGGGATCAGGAGAATGATAGCCCTGTGTATGGCACGGGAAAAAAATGAATTGCTGTTGTTGCGCTGGACAGACGGTGGCGGCCCACCAAGCAAAGACCGCACAGCACGTCTTACCAACGATGGACCAGACGCCTCTCGTACACGTATGCATAGGGCGGATCTCATCGACATAAGCAGTAACGCAAGCTTCGTCCCTGGCCGACTTAAAACACTACCGAAGAATTTCCAACCACTCAGAATTCAACGGCCTGGCGCGCTGACCAAACAGGAAAACTGCTCACCTTGGGGTTTCTTTGGAGTGTGGGTCGAGCCAGCGGCGGTTTCCCACGAAGTCCTGTAGAAAGGCGTCTTCTTCTCCCCCGTCCCCCTGGCTGGCCATCTTGTCAGCCTCCTTCTTGAGCAACTCCTCCTCCTCGGCTACTTCCGCCGCAGTTTTTTTCCGAACCTGCAACAGGAGCGGCGTCGCCCGATAGGGGATAAGAAGTACTATATTTACTAACGGGACAATAGAAAAAGAGCGCGCATGATGCAACAGAAGGGGACGTTAGTCTCTCGGATAGGCGTTACATACATACATCGGATTCCTCCGCACGGTTCGCCCAGGCAAGTGGTAGCCCCCAACCACACGGGCGGGCTGCCGGAGAGCGGTCGAAAATGAAACAGAAAAGCACCACGTCTTGCACAAAACTTCACACACACGTGGACCACGCACCCACATACCTTGAGCAAACCTCCCCCTTCCTCGTCACTGTCCTCTTCTTCCTCCCCGCCGCCGTCGCTTCCGCCTCCCCTGTCATGCTCCGCTATGGAACCCAACAAGCCTCGCCGGAGCTTCTCCTGCTCCTCGTCGTATGCCAGGCCGCGCCGGCCCTCGCCCCCGTTGTCGCTGCGTTTCCGTCGGCTGCTGTTGCCCCTGCTGTCTTCGTCGTCGTTGCTGTCCTCGTCGGAGCTGATGGCGTCCTCGGCGTTCTCCGCGTGGAGGATCTGCTCGCGGACCACGTCCTTGTAGCGCATCCGTTTCTCAGTCTTCTTCTTGTTGCTGCTGCTGCTTCCGTCTATTTTTTATTGGGAAGGGGTGGGATGTAATCAAAAAAAATTTGAGCACGGACGAGCTGTGGCACACGAGCGAGGGATCTACCGAGAGCAGTTAAGCTACGAGACAGCGGCATGGTTCATGTGCATGTGTGTGTGTGTCATCACGTTCAAGGCGAAGTTGCGGCGAAGCTTCGGCTGTCTCGTGTTCCTCGTCTTGAGAAGCGTCAAACTGGCCAACAAACAACCGGCGCGGACAGGCACGCCACGTATTGCAAGCATCTGTGTCGTGGAAGCTGACTACGCAGTGAGCTCCGAGAATCCTTCTTTCTCCCACAACCACCCGAAGCGATTCGACCAGCGCGTTGGCGTTCCATTTGAACGGCTATGTTACGACTACGAACCCTGTTGGCCTCTTCCATCGGACAGGTTAGGTTTGGTGAGTCGTCCTTGCTGTAAGTCCAACTATCGTTTATTGCCGGAAGAGGCTGAGAGAAGGCGGGGAGAAACGAAGAGCAAATGTACACTCACCTGGCGAGGACGGTGGCCACAGACAATGCGAGAGCAGCAAACAACAGCACGGGTTACTCGGGAATCGAGCTTGTGAAAGCAGCGCGTTGTGGACAAGCCAGCTACTGGGTGCCCTATCCTAACTCCGCTCGGGAGGTAAAGTTACTGCTGTCCTGCTTGCTCACCAGCGCTCCCGCCGCCGGCCTTGTCTTCTCCGGGCTTGAACCACTCTTTCTTCGCGTCGTAGATGTCGGGATCTTTGCTCCTGATCTTGTTGATCGTCTTCATGATCTGCAGCAGGGAAGGACGATGCGGCCGGCGGGAAAAAAGCACGACCATTTTTCTGAGGATATAATAATGCACGTGTGGGGATGTGTCCACCACTCGCTAAAGCCGGGAAACATCCATACGATTCAGGGGGTACCATACCCGGTCGCCCCGGTGGTCAACTGTGTCCTCGTAAACCGGGAGTCGCAGAGGACGTGAGTTCGAATCCCCGTGGGCTGAAAATATTGCAAATTTCGCGGGTGAAAGTGAAGTATAGCTCAAAAGCTCTCGTGAGTACCAAACTTCGACGTTAGCACCGTTGACGAGGGAAAGGGACGGTTGGACTCTTCTCGCGATAAAAATAAAATTTCAGCAGGCACCGCAGGAGGAAGGTGGGGCATGATGAAAAGAAATAAACGAAGAAAAAGCAGCCCTGGTGTTTACCCCCTCCTGTGAGACCCTGGCTGGTTGTAGTTGTACGAAAAAATACACTGAAAAGTGTAGTGCTCTACATACGCTGAAAAGTGTAGTACACGTCTTACCACGAAAAATGGGGGGACTGTCGCCATAATTAATACCAAGTAGGACGAAAACACACACACACACACACACACACACACATTGGTCAGCCGGTTAGCGCGGTCGATGCTAATAATAAAAAACACACACACACACACACACACACACACACACACACACACACATGGCGGCCTCGTCACGACCCTCACGGGCGGGCAGGCTAAGAACACATAGGTGGCACAATCTATCTCACAGCCTACATCTGGCAGACAGTGCCCTCGACCCTTCGACGGCGGTGGTATCTCCTTCTCTCACGGAATCACAAATCTTTTGTTTGGACAACCGGCGTACAACCTGGATTTCCTGCTACTACTACACAGTACAGTAGTACTACTGCGGCGGCTGCGGATACTGGATTCCTGGACGTGTTCACCTGAAGGAAAAAGCCAAGAGAACCTGCGAGCAGGACTTGGCTCCCTCGTGACTTCCTAGTGGCTCGCTAGGTTCGGACGAAGGTATGTGTGGAGCTATGGCAGTGTATGTATTGCTGTTTCGTTTGAGTCATCTAGCTGCTGGCACGATGACTGTTGGATCTTGGGAGTGTACGATCATCAAATTGGGAGATGCAGCATACCACGATATCCTGGCTTCGGCTGGGCTTGAAATAACCCTTTTGCTGTCCTCCGCTCTTTGCATCAGTGGCTTCCTAGGTTCGAGCGAGGGCATTTGTGTAGCTGAGATGTGTGTCTACGTGAAGGAACATGTGGAGAGAGTCGTATTGGCATTCGCATCAAGCGCATTGCGCATTTTTCGAATTTTGGCCGAAAAATCAAGGTCCCTGGAAGGGGCCCCTTGATTTTTACCCGCTGGCACTGACGTCTTTTAATTGGTCAGCCGGTTAGCGCGGTCGATGCTAATAATAAAAAAACACACACACACATGCATCACCCCTACCCCAGCGTCTCAGCGGAGCAGCGCTGTGGCTGTACGTCCTGTTGCGAACGAGCCACACATGGAATTTGTGGGCAGATGAGAGTCTCCATGGAACCCCTTTGTCAAAGGCAACTCCCATTATACCGAGGCACGCCAGACACACAATCCTTGTCGGAAAAGACTACTATTATTAATACCATTTCAACAAGTGTGTAGCAACATGGACGAGACTATCGCACCTGAAGGTCCAAGGCAGGGGTGAGCATCTCGGCGTCCTCGTCCTCCGTCTCGCTGTCCGACTCCGACCCTTCCTCGTCGTCAGACCCCAAGTCGAGGTGCTTGGCGGCCTGCAGCTCCTGCTCACGCTTCTTCTTCTCGAACCTGGTGGGGAGGGTTACAACACCAACAGGTGAGGACACCATGGAGGGCGCGCGGGTTCAAAATACTTGGAGTTAGGGAGGATTTAGGTGTGACAACGAAGGTGTACCAAGTCATGAAGCACATCATTGAGGGCGTGGGCGTCATATTAGTCTCCCGAGAGGAGCTTGAGGTCAAGGGCAGGTGCTACAGCCGTCGTGCACACGTGCACATCACCAGGCAGGACACAAGGGCTGCGAATGAAGCCCAGAGCGAACGTTGAAAAGTGCTTGTCGAGGGACGCTCTCTGCATGTCCTTCACCGCATGACTGCTGTGCAGCGGTAACGAAACCGCGAAGATGGCCTAGAACCGAAGCCACCGCAACTCCCAACATAAAGTTGTGCACTCCACAATCCACACCGACTTGGGCCTAGTCGACATCCGTTCACACGCCACAACCACCCATATCACGAGCGAATACACTGCGGTCGGCCTCGCTCTCGTCCGCAACTCTGGGGAGGGGTCCCTGCTGTTGTTGTACCTACTGCCCTGTCAACACGGCAGCATAAACAGCAGCAGCTGGGGCAGCGTCCGCTAAGGTTGTCTCACGTTTTGGCGAAGCTTTCGTTGACCCGGAGCCTTTCGCCGTCCCCTTCTCGAGAGCCGGACCCTAGTCTCCTGCTTGTGGACGCCTTGGCTCCTCCCTCTCCCTCGCTGCCACTGCTGCTGCCGCTATCATCCAGGAAACTCATGGCGCCACCAGTTTGTTTGGGCGGACGGGCCGTCCACGCAGATGTCCCGGAACTTTTGTGGAACTCGTCGTCTACCACCCGCGTACTAGTGGTGGTGGATTCTTTTGAGACGTAAGAGAGCTAAGCTGCAAGTGAGAGCACGGAGGTGTAGCAGTTTGTCAAAGGTCAAGGTAGAAGCGCTCGTAAGAAACCAGCAGCGACACCAGAGGCAACGTGCGGCGCAATCAACATCAAAGGATGCCACACGGTTGGGAATCATCCCAACCGCCTCCAGTTTCAGTCTCCTTTTGGAAAACTCAAAAAACTCTCCACAGGCACCACTCCACCCTGCTGCATCGCACTCTGTAGGAAGTATAAGCCTCCCCTTTGCCTCCGAGGGGGGCTGCCTCTGCAGCGCGAAGATGGAAAACAGCGGTAAGATTGTGCAACAACAGGTTGTCTAGAAAAAGGAAGGTTGTCGATGCCCTCAGCAGACATATATTTTTTCCCATGTAAGACTATTCTACGTTTCGGACATCGCAGATACATACTAGTGGTGGTGTCGTCTATGCAGGCATGCATGCTTCTGGAGCGCACACATCTTCGTGCAGGAAAATGAAGTGCTTCCAGTGGCTGACCCGTCGTCCACACGGCACCATGACGCGAACAGTAACGCAGTCGAGACGATTTTGTTTCACTGGACTGGTCACAATCGCTCTGGCGACTGAAGTTGAGACTCAAACGTCGACTATAATAGTTTGGAGCTGTCGCCTACTCTGAGGTGAGGAAGTAAATAAGCTTTTAGCAGCATCTGCCTTCACTGCACGCCCACAAACCAGCCCAGCAATTGACCTCCGACCCCTGCTCCCTTCCCCACATTCCCCACACGCCCTTGCGACACATGCGAACAAACACGGCGATTTGGAGTTGGAACTGTGAACACGAGACCGAGAACTCGTGGGGCCGTGGCGCGGGAAGCGGCAGCGGCAACGGAGGCAGCAGCCCCGAGGACTCGGAGCAAGGCGGCGCGGGCGGCGGC
This sequence comes from Ectocarpus sp. CCAP 1310/34, assembly GCA_902602495.3. Taxonomy (NCBI): domain Eukaryota; class Phaeophyceae; order Ectocarpales; family Ectocarpaceae; genus Ectocarpus; species Ectocarpus sp. CCAP 1310/34. Next base: position 275,654 of record CACKRE030005164.1, read on the forward strand.
GGCGGCGGCGGCAGCGGCGGCGGCAGCAGCAGCTAACCTCTCGCGGGGAAAAATCCACCGTTCGCCATTACACCGACCAACAAGTTCGCGCAGCAGCAGCAGCAGCAGCAGCAGGGGCGCGGAGCGGGCAAGAAGAGCCGCACGACAACGGGGGGCTTTGGCGAGGCAACCAGCAGCAACGCGTTCTCGGTCTTCCGCCGCCGCTCCCAATACAAGCTCTGGTCAGAGCCGGTCGACAGCAGCAGCAGCACGGGCCCCGTCCGCTCTCCAGTCGGCCGCCGCGCCGCCCGGCGTTGCGAGAAGTGCTGCCGACGCTGCCACGGCCGTTGCCGCCGCCGCGGCTGCTGCGACTACTCCGCCTTCAGCAGCAGCGCCGACGATCCTTTCCCCGATACCGCGAACACCGACGCCAGGCAGAGCCGGGAGCCCCGGCAACTGCGAGCAGAGCGGCGAGGGAGAGGAGGTCAAGACAACCGTGGGGCGCTTGGAGGGAGACTGCGTTATTTGTCTTTGCCCGTTGAGGAGTTCTAGCCAGCAGCCGCAGGAGGAGCAGCAGCAGCAGGAGGTGTACCAGATCCAAGCGTGTGGGGTGAGAAGCAGGCCGGGGTAACTACACCAAGGGTACATGTAATGTTGCAGTAGTTTACGTTTTGGCAAATCGGTGGATACCGGTCGCACGTGCCGCAGATGATGTAGACTAGCAGCAAGCTGGTATGCGCATGGCACTCTCTAGCTTGTTGGACACTATAATAGTAGATACTATGGCGCGTACTTGCTGCTGCTGTGCCACAGGTTGTCGGACATTGCTTGACGGTGCCGCTATACCCTTTTTTGGAGAGGGGAGTAAGTATTTTTGATTGCCCCACAGCGGTAGTTGCATGTGTGTGTGCTCTGCTGCTCCTCACGTCAAGAGATGGCGTTAGTATTCCGCAATGTTGTCGGCCTTGGTCCATTTAGAGCTGAGCTTGTGTGGTTGGTGGACCTACTGTAGCACGTGCATCTCCGAAGTCTCAGCTCTCTTCGACGTTCTCTCAACATTACCTCCACATGCTGCTTCGCCAGCAATGATGTGCATAGAGGGAGGTCTAGGTCGTTGTCTGTCCCCGCAATTGTGTCGCGGTACAGCAGTCCCGTCGCGTTTGTTTTCCTGATCGAATGTCCTGTTGCGACGAGCACGTGCTGTGCAGAGAAGTCACCAAGCATCTTGTGACAACATGCGACCAACCACAACGCCGCACGGGCGTGCTTTTCCTTCACCGCCACAACGGTCTTATCTCTCGTTCCATTGATGAAAAAATAGCCAAGTTCGTTTTTTTTTCGCATTCGAACCCTACACTCTCACGAGCACCGGTCGCGCGCATCTAAGTACGCGCGTTGCTCACCCAACTTCTCTCTCCCCCCCCATCATGTCCTCCAACCTTCTGTGCCACAGCACAAGTTCCACCGCGCGTGCCTCGCCGAGAACCGCAGGGCGGGGAACATCGGCTGCCCCTGCTGCCGGGGCCCCCTAGAGAGGGGGCTGACGCCGACGCCCACCGCGGCGGAGAGGAGAGCGACGGCCGACCGGCAGGCGCTCTCGGAAGCCCGGGGGGCCACCCTGGACTCGGCGCTGGTGGCGATGGTGGCCGTGCGCGAGGCGCTAACGGTGATCTCAAACGCGGGCCCGGCCCAGGCGGTGGTGGCGGCGGCCGAGCCGGCGACGCTGGCGGCGAGGTCGACGCAGGAGGCCGTGTCGACGGTGCTGGCGGTGGTGCGGTCGACCGCGCCGTCGGTGACCATGTACGCGGCGGCCTCGGTGAGGCTGGAGGCCTCCCGGGCGGAGCTCGTGAGGACGGTGGCGGCCTTGACGGCCGCGGTGGACCAGGCGGTTGGGAGTGGCGGCAGCAGCAGCAGCAGCAGCAGCAGCAGCAGCAGCAGCAGCGAAAGCCCCGTGATGCTCTGACGACGACCCCCTCACTTTTCGCAAGCCTGAAAAGAAATCGGACACGTTTGCGAGGTTTTGGGTCACCCCCTCACTCTCGTAGTAAGCCCAAAGTCTGGCACGCGTTGCGATGGTGTGTGGAGGGCTCGTGCGGCGGCTCGTGCACGCATGCGTTTGTTCGTTGAGAAAGATTGATATGTCCTGCCGTGCGGCTTCGTGGAGGAGAAGCAGCAGCGTTAAGAAGAAAGGAGTGATCCGCCCTACTCATCGTGTTCGTTCCATGCTGGAGTTTTCGTGGGTACGCACCGGCTGGTTGCTTCCAAACATGCACCGAAAAGGTGGAGACTGGCGCGCCCTAATTAGATTTAGCAAAGAATCACTCAAGCGGTGGGAAGGTCTTGAGGAAGGAGCGCGCGCATGGCCAGATCTTTTTATTCAGTTTGCTCCCGACTGCTGGCGTGATCACTGGGTGCGGCAACGTGCGCCGGTTAGACATGATAAGGATCAACGTGCGGCAAACGCCCGCGACACTTCAACCTTCTTCGGGTGGACCCCAAAATGGTGCCTAGACTTAAGCCAAGGTCCCGTGATGTGGTGGTTCAGTCTGCCACGGGCGGGGACTCGTTTTCCTACCTTGCGATACAGCGTGGAAGCGTGGAACCCCAAGCGTGGCCGAGCGGTACCAGACCAACCGCCTGCGGTGTCTAAATGCAGAGAGCGAGCGCGCGTTCGTGGGCAGTCTTTCGCGTCCAGTATTCCAGTTGCATCTTCGCGGCATACTTCGGATCGCACTGCAGCCATCCTCGGCACGTTGGATAGCCCAGCTGGTCTCTACCAGGAGTCATTTCGCGGTTGGTTGTGTGTCTCTCTGTAGATCAGCAGACACACGCCCATGTATGACCTGGGCTTCACAGCTGCATGTAATATCTTGGGAAGAAGGGATGCAAGTCTAGGACACGGCTAATGCACCAATGCCGATTCGTGCAACGTACGGCGGTACGTACAAGCTTGGATGATGAGCACGAGGTGGAAAAACGCCCTGGTGATGTAGTGTGTTTCGGGGTCGGGGATCAAGTCTTCTGTAGAAGACTGTTGTCGGTGCTGCTTTTCCGACGTTCCATCCTTTTGACATTTTCCTGAGACCCTTCTTTTTTTTATCCTTGCGTGTGTGTATTTTTTTTGTTGAGACCAGAGTTGTAGGCGGGCGTGGCGCCTTAATCATTAGACGCTACTCCGTACAATGACATGTATCGAGTCAAACATTCGCTTAGTGCACGAAGGCTTGTTTTTGGAACCGTTAACCGGGCTCTACCACTTGTCTGTTGTACATTGTCGGCGTGACGCGAAGGACCGTGCTTGTGGTTGGTGAATGAGCGATGTACACACACTGCGTTCCCGTAACTTGTAGGTGTCGCAGGCTTGAGGACCCGAGGACGCCGTTCTCGTGCTCTACGGCGTGAGTGTTCAGAGTTGGGACGTGCTCTTCGAAATTTACCATGTTGATGACGTATAGCCCTTCGGAGCACGGTGCTACGGCAAGGAGCGCGGCAAGCGGACGAACAACCCAAAAACCTCTGCCCTAGCTGGCCGTGTCTTGTCTTGTCAACGGCAGTTCTCCTACAAACCGAACAACCTGAAACGACACAGCAATCATAGCTGAGCCGTTCAGTGGTTCACGTGTACAGAGTGAAGCCGATGGAGTATTCAGTGCGAAGGTTTTGACGGACGCCAAAAAGACAAGGCGATGAAGGACAAAACGAGTGCAATTCGTCTGACAAAAAGACGCATCCCCTTCTACATATAACATGCGTCAGAGACCAACCTGCGCATAGCCGCGCTCCGCTATACGATGCTCCTCCACTTCCAGAAAGTACGCACTGCGGGCGGCGAATGACATGGTCCAACGTAGTCAAGGGGCTCCAACAGTCTCTTGGAGGGGTACTTGTACAACCCCCCACAACAGTTTACACGCACGCAATCTCTTTCAGAACTTTGACACTTCAGCGGACACCTCCGCCGCTAGTATGCTCAGCGCGAGTTGCGCCACCTTTGCCTCGGGAGTCACCGCAGGTAGCACAAACACCGTCTCGCAGTGCGGGCAAGCGCTGTCCTCTGTACCGTAGATGCTGGTCCCGGTAACGATACGGTTGCAGGGGAGGATTGAGGAAAAACAACACGAGCGGCGCGAATGTATGTGTTATTTTGCGAGCATGCACCATAACCCTTCCGATTAGGACTCTATTAACATAAAGACTAAATGTGACTGAGTGGTCTAATGGTTTGGCCTTTACCTAATAACCTCAATTACGCTTTGTTTGGTACATCGTACTCCCCTACGATAACTTTGTTTGGCACATCGTATTCCCCTACGAAGCTTTCATGCAGGTATATATCGTGAGCCGACTTACCTGAGATCTTTCACGAAAATCTTCCGGCACGTCTTGCACGCGAACGCCTGTCTCGATGCCGGGGATGTGTGCGTGGGACGAAAGCTGGAGCGAGAGATGGCACATGCAAAGAGTTGTTCACTAAAGATTGTCCACTGCCGGACTACGGGTCTATCTGAGACGTTGGTCGTGCAGCCAACGATGACTCTCGCATTGAGCTGGAATAATACTACGGACAGCTTCGTCGTGTATATCGACACCAATGTAGGTCCGAGTTTACGTCACCCTGCCAGCCGCACCCCATTCTTTTTGATAGTCACTCCGTTCGGTGCGTCGTAGATATTTCCAGAACATGCTCAGTCATCTTCTACCCACTCGTAACATTGCACAAGAATAGCGTACATAACTCACCACGTTTTTTGCACTTATACGTTGGGGGTGATTCTCACGCTCGTCGTGACACTCCGGGCACTCGTACCATCTCTTACAACACGGGGATTGAATGCTGACCTGGCCGGGGACAAGCATGAGCTTTTACTGCGATCGCCGGGCTTGCAGGTCGGTGTAACGCATGTGCGACCCGTTGTAACACGGCGGCGGTGCCTGTGCAGACAAGAAGCGCGCTCGAACCACAACGAACGCTACGCAATCTTCAAGGAATTGCCGGTATCTACTGCAGGCTGCGCTACGACTCAACGATACATCTTGGACTCCTGCCGCAAAGATTTCTCCCGGACGTGACCTCTTCTCCACGGACGGACATGCATGTCCTGCGCATTTCGGGGAGATATACTACCTCACTGACGAAGGGGTGGCCTCCCTCTACCTCCGTCTGCTTAGTCGCGAATGAATTCCCTGACCGTGGCTTAATCTGTGTCTGGTCCGTAAAGAGATTTTTTGTAGACTGCGCACCGATATGTGACCACCGTCACGGTCTACATAGTCGACCACCTTTGGTAAACTTCTTCTCCGGTGTCGCGACACAGCAGTGCGATCACACACAAAAGAGAAAGGTCTACTTGTACAGGCTTAAAGTTCGTTGTACACAAGCAGTCTTGTCGACTTTTCTCAAAAATGTGTGCGCTTGTACACATGCGTTGCTTGCGTTGTAGTACTGCACTACAATGCGGCGTACCTTCGCGTTGATGATGTGCTTACACATCTGTAAATGTCTTCTATCGGTGTCTCCTCGATGTGGTCGATTATTAGCGGATTCTCTCGTGCCTTGGCCCCCGTTGTATGCTGCACTGGCTCTCTCTGTGTCGGTCGTTCTCTCTCCCTCTCTCTCTCACACACCTATTTCTCCCCCTTGACTCTCTGTCACGTCTCCCTGTACTCTCACCGCCCTCCCGAGAAATTTCCTCGCGATGGTCCCCTTTGCCCGCTCTTAGTGAAGGTTGCTGCGTTGTGTATTCTGCACCCAGCTGCGGTAATCTGTGCATACAACAACACTTGCTCGCGAACGCGTGCGTTTCGGGAGAAACGGCTGCTGCTGTGGACTTGCTGCACTTGCTCCCGCACCCGAACAAAGCACGCCCTGACTGCGGGTCGGGTACACAGAGAAACGATCAGCCACGCCTTGACTCCGAGACCATTACCACCCGTGTCGGTCGTTGCATACGTAAGCATGAGACGAGAGAGAGAAAGGGAGAGAGAGACCCGCGAGTCGAGATCGAGGGACCGAGAGAACATATGTTTTGTTGTGCCGCAATCTCCGTAGATGTATCCGACCGTTGTGAATTTGTTTTTGCGCGAAAAAAAAAACAGCACCAGGAAAAAAGCCCGCGCGGCAGGTAGGAGCGGAACATGCAGACCCACACCAACCCGCAGGCGTAGTACGCACCTCACCCAGCAGGGGACGATTACACCGAGCCAAGACCCAGCAGCAGTCAGCACAGCAAGCAGCGAGGAACATCAGACTTGGACAGAGGCGGAGTGGCCACCGCCGCGACCCAAGAGGAAGAAAAGTCTCGCGACGAGAAGAAGCACGACCAGCAGCACAGCCTCTGCCGCCCCCCGGAACAACACCACAACGGCAACTTGCAAATCTAGGGCGCATGGCGGTGTCTTGGGCACAATCCAAGGTTGATCGCTTCGAGGAGAAGATCACGGGATCTAACCTCGGGCCCGGAGACTATGACCCCTGCCTGCCGAGGTCTCAGGGGATGGCCGGTGCCGTCAGCCTCGGCTTCACGTCCACGAAGGGCATGGCGCCGCTGGATCGCGAGCAAAACAACCCCACAACGACGGAGGAAAATCTCAGCGTGCCTGCGCCGACCTCCAAGCAGCCCACGAGTACGTGCGGCTTCGGGCGCCCTCGCCCGGCCCTGAACGTCGGTGCGTCGAGGCTAGAGAAGGTCAAGGCGGAGCAGCAGGAGAAGCAACTGGTTCGGCTGGAGATGGAAAGAGAGAAGCTCCAAGACGAGGTCAAGACGCTTAGGTCTCTGCAGGTACGTACAGGGGCAGGGTAGACTACATTTTTTTTTTTTACATGTACATGGGGCGCGCGCTTGAGACGACGGAGGGATAAAAAGGAGAGAAAGACAGATGGCTGGAGGAAGATGTGCCTCTCGCATGGGATGTAGGGCATCGTGTGCTTGAGGCTTGCATACTGGGTGGCTCGTTGGTTTGAAGTGCGTCATGGCTCTGGCGATGGGCGCCTGGCGATGCGGGTTGTCATGTTCCGGGGTGGCATGCTTCCCGCCATTTCGTGATGATGTTCGAGGCAAGTGGAAGCATGCACACTACAACCTGCCCTGAGTGGAGAAGGGAGAAGTGAAAACGGCAATCGATTTCTCTTGCGCAAGCCTGGCGTTACGAGACGCTGATACAGCAGCTGTGTGCTTTGTGTACGGTTTGCGTCGACAACTCTATCCCAAGGTGTAGCCCTCAACTCGGCGAAGCAGCCCAACTCATATGTATCTTGCTTACTGATGTCGGAAGGAAGAGGAGGATCTTTTGCAGCAGCCAGCGTATTTCGTACTCCATTTCATGATCCCGTTCGAATCAGAACGTATATCTGCTGTCAGTATGCGCTGCCCTGTCGGTCACGACAGTGCAAGCAAGTGTTAAACGAGTGACAATTCAATAGACAGGACAACCGAGAAGCAATCCCCTTTTCGAAGGCAACGCCACCGCAGATCATGTCTCTCCTGCCACGCACGTTCGCCTGTTGGTGGTAGGTGCGCCGTGTGTGCCGTTGAGTATTAGCGCCTACATGTATCTACGTGTACGATATTCTACGTAGTGTCTCTCGTTGGCTAGAGAGCAGACACGCCCGCTAAAGTTGACGGACATGCCGTGTTGGCTCGGGGGCGGTTCTGCTTGTCGGCCTAGTCTAGACGGGGAGAACATTTCACTGGTTTGATGTTGTGTCCGGTGGTTCGCATCCTCCATGGACTCGGAAGCTTGATCTGGAAGCCAAGAAAATACTGACGCATGTTTTGTCGTCATTTGGATCTCTCTTGGCTAACCCCTGGGTTCGACAACGATATCTCACGTCAACGGAGCCATGTTCTTTCAACTGCTGCTAAGGTGCCTTGTCAACAAACTCCTAGTACGTCGTAGCTACGTAAGCTTCGCGTCTTCGCGTGCCACACCCCCGCCCCACAAACAAAAAAAAACGTTACCGCGGCGATCGTGACCGATGCCACCCCCTCCTTAGCCGTTGATCCTGTCTTTCCACAAACCGACACACGACAACAACGCAGGGAGCGCTGGCGAAGAGCGAGAGGCATGCTCGAGCCGAGTCGGCAAAGGTGGTCAAGCGCGCCCAGGCAGCCGAGCGCAAGGCCGCAACAGTCATCGCCGACGCCGGCCGTCTCGAGGAAGCCGAGGCGGCGGCGTCCCGACTGGCCGCGGAGGTGGCCGCGGCCGCGCTCGAGGCGGAGCGGGCGGAAGCCGCCCTCGACGACCTCCGGCAGCAGAAGGAGGAGCTCGCCTCTCACGCGAAGGACCTGGAGGACAGGATTGACGAGGTGTGGTTGTAATGTTAACAGCCTTCACGCGAAGATGTTTTAAGCTTGGTTGTAGTAGGGCGTATGGGGTGAGGATGGGGATAGGGATAGGGATACGAACCCCCCTGCCTTTTTTCTAAGATCAATGATTTCATTCTCGCGAAGGCGATTCTGTGATATGTGTTGGTGCTTGTGCTTGACCATTTCTGGCACTCTGGGTTTTCATCCCGACGACCAACTGTTGTTTTTTTTTGGGGGGGGTGAAGGGTCATGTCGGTGCGGCTGCGGCGGCTGCCGGTTTTCCGATTCAAAGCTCTTGCGCGCTGAACTGTTTTTTCGTAAGGCCGGTGGTGGTAGCGGCACCCACAGCAGTAGCTATGTATCCTCCGTAGGCCTGCTGCGGTATGCGACCTTCTCTCTCGTAAGATGACGGCTGCTTGTTAGATATTGGTCGTTATTCGTTTTTTGCCGACGATGAAAACACTGAAAATAAATAAATAAATTAAGAAGCCCTCTGTCCTCTTGCTTTGGCAGCCTTGGGAGGTCAATCAGCCTGCGTGAGTGCCTCGATATTGCGTCCGTCCCCAGTCGATGCACCTATCCACCTCAACCGCCGCCCCTTCTTGATGGTCAACAACACACAGCTCGTCAAGGCGAAGGCGGAGATCGAGTTCCAGGCGAGCGAGGCCCAGACGCGTGAGGAGGCGCTGCTGCGGGACAAGGACGACCTGCGTGCCGCAAACGACGTCAGCGAGGCCCGGCTCCGGGAAGCTCAAGCCGCCTCGGAGGCGAGCTCCGCCGCGGCGGAGGAGGCCACCCGGAGGGCCGAGTCGGCGGGCGTCGAGCTCGCCGCAGCCAGGGAAAGGGCGGACGAGCTGACGGCGCTGTCGGCCCGTCTGGAGGTCGAGCTCGTCGGTCGCGCGGAAGAGCTGCGCGAGAGCGAGGACGGCAACGCCGCGCTCCGCCGGGAGGTGGCCGCGCTGCGCGGGGAGGGGGAGGCTCTCGCGGCCCGCGCGGGGAGGCTGGAGGCCGAGCTCGCCGACGCGAGGCGGGGGCTCGAGGGCGCCGCCCAGGAGGCCGAGGCGAAGGCGGCGGAGCTGTCTGAGGCAGAGGCGGGATTCGCCGTACTCCACGAGAGCCTGAGAGGCGTCGAGGCCGAGCTGGAGGCATCGTCGTCCGCCAGGGCAGAGCTGGAGAAGGCCCTGTCCGAAGAACGGGCCGGCGGCGCGGCCCTGCGCCAGGAGCTGGAGTCCACGAAGGAGGCGCTAGCCGCGGCCGAGGGCGTGGGCGCCTCGCTGGAGGAGCGGCTCGAGGCCAGCGAGCGGGGCGCCCAGCGCCTTGCCCGGGAGCTGGAGGGGGCGGAGAAGGGCCTCGAGTCGGCCCGGGAGAGCGTGGCGTGCCTGGAGGGGGCCGTCGCCCAGGGCGCCGCGGACGCCGAGAGCCTCCGGCAGCGGCTCGGGGACGCCCTCGCGGAGGGGGTAGAGTACGCGGACCAGCACACCCGGGCGGAGGAGCGGCTCCGCAGCAGCGAGGCCGACTGCGCGGCGCTCTGGGAGGAGCGCGAGGAGGTCAAGGCGAGGCTGTGCGCGGCGTTCGTGGAAGGGAGGGCGCTCGAGGAGAAGCTGGACGAGAGCGTCGCGGGGTCGGAGCGGCTGCGCGAGGAGCTGGGAAGGGCGGAGGCCCGGCTGGCGGCAGCGGCGAGGGAGGCGGAGGAGGCGGGGGAAGAGCTGAGCGCCAGCCGCCGGGAGGCCGCCTCCACGAAGGAGGAGCTCGAGAAGATGACAAACATGTGGGTGGATTGGTTTTTGGCCTCTCTCATGTGTTGTTCAGTATTTTTTTTGGCTGTTTTCGTCTCGACCGTTTTGTTTTCGGGGGGTTGGAGACACGTAGAATTGTTTGTTGTGTGCGAGTGAGCTTTTTGAGGTGACGTGCGTGTGCGTTGTTTGTTTTTTCTGGCTCGATGGAACTTGAGCAAACCTGTGATGATTTTCTGCAAGAACCCCATGTGGTCTGTTCTTCCGAGACTCGGTCGGCCCTTCCTAGCTACCGCCGCTTGAGGCGAGAGCGTGACCACTGCGATCCACGGCGTACGTGCCAAGGAGCACGGTGGGCCGTTTGCAATGCGCGCTGCAGCACGGGTACGACCCTGATATTTCCGCGTTTTTCCACGACCACACACCGAACGATCTAGATCAAATCCCTTCATCCATCGTCCGCCTATGTATCTACCCTATATCCGTGTCATGACAAAAAAAAACGACGTGTGTTGTTTATTTGTTTGCCACGCTTTTGAACAGGTTTGCGACGGCCTCCTCCGAAGCCCGGGTCCTCAAGGCGTCCGGCGCCGACGTCAACGCGGAGATGTCGCGCCTCCGGGCCGAGCTCGAGGGCAAGGAGTCCCGCCTCGCCGAGTGCGCCGCGCGGGAGGAGGGCCTAAGGGAGGACCTAGCCTCGAGCGAAGGCCTGCGGGGCGCGGCCAAGGTCGAGCTAGCCGCGGCGCAGAAGGCGCTGAACACGGGGGCGGAGGACTTCGTGGCGCTAGAGCGGAGGCTCTGCGAGGCCGAGATGACGTGCGAGCGGCTGAGGTCTGGCGTGGAGACGACGGAGTTGGAGATGTTCGAGGTGTGTGTGTGTGTGTGTTTATATTATTAGCATCGACCGCGCTAACCGGCTGACCAATTAAAAGACGTCAGTGCCAGCGGGTAAAAATCAAGGTCCCTGGAAGGGGGCCAAAATTCGAAAAATGCGCAATGCGCTTGATGCGAATGCCAATACGACTCTCTCCACATGTTCTTTCACGTAGACACACATCTCAGCTACACAAATGCA
>CACKRE030005164.1:328515-345512 GCA_902602495.3 Ectocarpus sp. CCAP 1310/34
GGGGGGGGGGGGGGGGGGGTATCGATACACGCCGACGTGAAGTGAGTGATCGAATGAGGCGTCAAGAAAAGGTGGCCAAGAGGAATCACCGACCAGCCTTGCGTCGAGGCTTGTTTCCAGGATTTTGTACTGTCGCTGAGAGCGTCAAGGACCGAAGAAAATAAAACTGCGTGTTCAACAACATCAGCCCCACGTAGCTTGGGTTATTGGTAGTACCTGAAAACAATAAAAAAAACTCACATACAGCCATCAAGTCCAACTCAGGGATAACAATTTGCACGAACAAGCTCATGTTTGCCAAACCACAGACAAGATATACATGCTCTCTGGCCTTCTCCATGGACCAACCATCATATTCAAACAGAAAGTGAATATACAACACCGTCATGCAGCGTACCTTCGAGGCAGATCGGGTTCTGGTCCCGCCGCCACGCGTCGCGGGAGTTCTAGCAGGAACAAGGCATGACAACAGAGGGGTTTACACAGCAGCACAAAAATATGAGGGTGGATATCCATGCACCAGGTTTGGCGGGCACATGGGGTACAATAGCAAGACTACATGCTGTCGAATTGTTCGTTTTGCAGATGGGGAAATCCCACGGCGCCCATCTGTGCATCACGCCGACAACAATTGGCCGCAAAACTACAGAAACTTTTCACTCAATCGTATTCATAGCTCTTGATGGAGACACCCCACGGCACCCATCCCTACCAGCACGCATCACGCCCGTAACAATTGATATAAATATTTCATTCAATCGCGTTCACGTTTTAACCTTGGTTCTGAGGACAACAAGCATACCTCGTGTCCTTGCTCCTCGGAGGCTGCGCGCGCGGCTTCCGCAAGCTGCTGCTCCCGGGCACCAACGACGACGACGGGGGTGGGGGTGGCTTGGAGGCCGAAGCCGAAAACGCTGGGACGGGCGCCGAGGGGGGACGTTCCCCTTTCGTCCCCGTTGTTTTCGCGTCTGCTGCTACTTTCGGACCGACAGCCGCTGCTCCTGCTCTGTTGCGTCGCCGTACCGTCTGTGTTGATCGGTGTTTATGGCAGACCCAACAGGCAAGGGGGGGGGGGCGAAGGATGGAGTGTAGGGGGGGGGGAGCCAGTCAACGGTTGTTGACGAGGTGGTGCATCTGGACCCTGTTGCAAACACATTACAAAATGGTTCAGCTTTTTGAGAGGAAAGGAAAATGTGGGTGCCACCACAGACAGCGCAACAGCCACAGACAGCAGTGGGCAAGAAGACACGCAGCATACTGCTGTCAACAGTTTACTCTTTCGCTTTCCGCTGCGGCGCCGAAGGGAGAGAGAGAGTGGGAAATCTAATCCTCGACAAGAAAAGGAATCATAGAATCATACGCAGTCACCAATTACTCACCTCGCTCTCTTTCGCCTCCCCCTGCCGTGATGTTGCCGCCGCGTTCTTGCCGCTGCCGCTGCTCGCCGGAGATGGGGGCGGCCAGTCTTCGTCGTGACCGCTGAGCCAAAAGCGTTCCGGGGGTGGTTGAGTGGGTGGGGGGTTGGGGACACGTCAATTCCGCAAGGAAGTGGACAGGCTGAGAGATTGATCACGAAGCGTTCGCACAAGACGTCGAAGCCTCCTGCCAGACACGGAAATTTTATCGCCAGACTTTGAGACATAGCGAGGGAAATCAACTGAAAAGAGACTGACTGCCTACAACAACAATCGGCGACCGCTACTGCTGCACGACTGATCCAGCATAGGTTCATGCGATGTTCTTTGAGTCCTGTGTTGACCTCAACACCCCGCCTCCCCCCATAGCAGGATGCAGCGCACCCTACATGCGACTCGCCGAATACCTCAAGGCGCTTCGCGCTTGGTGATGTGCTGATAGCCTGGTCCCGTCACAGCTTCGTAAGGGATGCGAGGTCAATGGTCTAGCGACGGCAATGCACGGCTACGAGTACACCCCCCCCCCTTGAGTCCCTTTCTCGCCAACCGCGACTCCTCTCGTGTACAAAAGGAAAAGGAACAATTGGAAATAAAAAAAAAGTCTAATTTGGTGTACGTAGGTGGGCGTATGCTTATGTATGCATATCATACAACCTTGCAGAGTTTAACACGTGGAGTTTTTGCCGCTTTACAAAAACAATCACACGATCTATCACTCCGAGGAATCAACAACAACGCGCGAGTAATACAATTGTTCCTTCGGGCGGCCTTTCTCGCTTACATAGACTACAACATCATGTAGACTTAAGCTAAATAGGGTAGCACTCAGCTACTGCTGTAAAACAACGAGATAACTGCACCCGGGTGTTTCATGTTTTTGGTGGATGGGTGTGGTTGGTGTACGTGGGCGTGTAATGCGAAGTCAAAAAGTGGTAGATAGTCCACATGGAGAGATGCATACAATATTCCCACAAAGCGAGCAACTTCGAAAGCAGCACTCTGACTAGCATATTTGCTGTAACACTTTTTCTGCCCGCACACCTCTGGTGATTGGGTGTGGGGGGATGTGCGGGCGACATGCCCCCGCCCGTGCTAGGCAGCCATGGACTACTGATGTCTGCAGTACTGTAGATCGATACCCTGTATCCGCCGAGGAACACTGAGTGCGCTTTGACGCCGCATGTCCAGTACACGGCAGTACGTCGGACGTACCACCAGGTGTCGAGGTGTACAATCAAGAGTCAATCCTTGGGATGGATCACACTGATGTTAGTGATTTAGTAGTTTCGCCATGGGCGGAGCTATTGTAGCCAGAGAGCATCTATGTAGCGGCGGTACGGCGTGGCTGGTACCGGTCGTGTACATAGCGTTGGGCGTTTCATGATCCGGGGCACATGTTGAATCATCATCTCACGGCCATTTGAAAAAAGTGGCCAAAATTGATCCGATCGGCCGAACGTTGGGTGACACACGCCAGCAGCGCTTTGTCTCGAGATGAACGAATCTCACCTATTGACAAAAGGCATCGGAGGAGTGTCCGGATTCGTCGTCGCCGTCGTCGTGGCTCTCGCTCTCGCACGGTCGCGCACCGCCACACCTGCCTGTCCGCCCCAAGGTTTGTGCGACTTCGCTGCTGACCTTTGGGTGTCTGCTGCTGCTGGCTGCTCTTGTCGTCGTCGTACCGACAGCAGACGCCCTCCTCTCTTTCTTGGATATCGCCGACTGTCGGGAACCACAGGAGAAACAATAAACCCGGGTTTCGAATCGTAACACCCCACAGATCCAAGCTATCTTTCTGCGCGAGGTATGTCGTCGCAGGAGGCTTGTTGGTACCCTACGCCCCCCGCCCACAGGCGCTATCTGTCGCGAACAAAATATGTGTGAAATTTGAAAAACGAAGCCTCACACACTTCAGCTACGTTCATAGGAGGACTCACCTATTTATCACCCAATAGCTACAGGCGTATACAAACCTCGCGTGGTTCACTTCAGTGATTCCTGTAGGAGGGTACTTGAGTGTGCTCACACGTGCTTCAGTGGTGCCGTGCGTGTTGTTTACGACAGGTCTGGCGCGCGTCGGTGGTCGGTGGGTATGGGGGATACGTGGTATGTATCTGAGTGACAGTGGGGTACGGGGGGCTCAGCGGAAGAGATTTCGAACAGCGAACGAGGTATACAGGATCCAAGAGCAGAGGATACGCTCACTGCACTGGTGCACTGGCGGTTGTAGAGCCACGGGAGTACGAGCTATGATGAATGCTGGTGTACGTGGTGTATGTCAGAAATTCAACACCGGAGGTAGTCTCTGACCCTGGGGTGCGTCGCGTGCGTGGCTACATGCAGTGCTGTGTTCCTGTATGGCGGAGATAAAAGTTGTTTGTTCGACACCACATCCACCACATGAGCCTCGAGATTCGTGTACTTGCTGCCTTGTTACACGCATCATATCGAGAGTGGGTGTGCGGGGCAATGTACAGCCCCATTGGTCAAGGAATGTCATAGGGGTCAGCTGCTCGCATATCAAGTACCTTCATCACAGCTCGCAATTGGAGTAAAGCAAGCGAGTTCGCGGTGTTTGATACAACCTGACTGAACCGTCTGTAGTCTTGGCATGGCTCTAAGCGGGTAGCGGCCATGCAGGCCTCCTCTCCAAGCGCCCAGCCCGAAATGAAGGATGGAGGGACGTCCCAGTATACCGATTGGTGCGCTTGCCTCTGCGCGACGATGGTGATACAAAGCAAAAGCGTCGGAGACAACGACGGCAGCACGAGGCCAACGGTATTATTTTGGTTTTCACTGTCGCTGTTGTTTTACTTCTATATCCATCACTCATGTTTCGAGAAGCAAAAACGTGAGAGCTGGAACGGAGAGCTGCAGTAGCGGCGGCGGAATTTCGTGGAATGTGAATACGACAACTGGTATCAATGATGGGTACATAGTCCATTGCGATGGTGATCGGTTGATATTGAAGTCCTGTTCCTGGCATCGGGGTCCAGATGTACATTCTTTGCGTGGTTGCCCCGCCCTCATCAAAGTGGCCTGTTATTAGGTCGGAATCCTTCACGCCAAGCCCCGCTTCCGGCAGGACAGGATACAGGTGTTGTTGGTACCCGCGCGGAGCGTCATGGTGGGCGTTGCGGAAGATCGAAATACACCGCTGCAGCAGCAGCGATAGGGGCGGCAGGCATGACTACCAACCTGCGTTCCCGAGTAATGTCTGCTAAGACGGTGCCAAGGGCGGAGTATTGCGGCATGCGGTGCCGAAATTGGATTCGACGCCGATGGCCTGGGTGCCGCCGACGCCAAACCGACCACCCCCCCTGCGAAGCAGCGATACCACCTAGCGGAAGCGGGCACACGGGGGGGGGAGTTGGAACAACGAAACGCCGCCTGAAGACCGACTGTCGCGTTCGGTCGGTCATCTTCTGGACGGTCCTCTATACGCGCTACGCTTGGACTCGGCGACGAACGAGACATTTACCCCCTGGAGAGAGCACTGCCGTGGACAAGAAAACGTGTTCAAAGGATAACTCTCCAGTAGAGAGATGACGCAGTGGTGGACGCTTCGCTAGCGTGGCGGTCAAACCTACGCGCCTTTAATTGACATTCAATCACGACGGCACGGCAGCAGCGGCAGTAAATGCGGCAACCAACAGGGGGGTCGGGCACACAGGGAAAATAATCCATGGTGCTAGGAGTAATATCTCGACGGCTCGCGTTACAGGAACAGGCAAGATCGGAGTATACCGCAGTATTCGCTGAAACTCTCCGGCAACGAGAACGGGCCACCCCCCACAATACACCGAGTGAGGGAAAGCCTTTATTACTGTGAGGGAGAATGGATGATCATTGTCCGTTTTCACCCCGCCCCGACCTCTGCGTTTTCCCCTAAGATAGATGTTGATTCTCCCCCTCACTCACGTTTTCACCGCCCCACGGGACGTTTGCAACAGAATGCAAAGAGTCACTTGCGACGTCTCCTCCCCTCAAAACTCCCTGAACGGTGGAGCCCGAACCTCTAAGACTTCCCAGGGGAGCCGTTCCTTGCTTCTACTGTACTGAACGTTGAATTATACAGCCTTATGCTAATATTGCCATATTCCACTCTTTGGCCTCTTGATATTCAGACCAGATCTCGTTTTTTTTCAACTGAAATAAACTTGTCTCATGCTTTTCCCGGTGGACGTCCTCAAACGGGTTTTAATTGACAGTAGTCGTAGTCTTGGAAATAGTCGACTACAGTCCAGCCGCCAAGTGGCGGCGAGAAAGACGGTGTGAAGAAGGTCGCGACAGGGAGTCCTATGGGCGACGATAGGTGCCGCGGCGGGCGAGTTTGAACTGGTTTGTGTCACCATCTAGTCGCAACGTACGGGAGAAGAAGAAGCAATATAGTCTCCAGGCAATTGGCAGCGACTTCGGACAGCAGCAGCATATTGTGTAAGTAGGGAACACAGTTATCAATCGCCGTACGCTGTGTTGGCGTAACAAGCACAGACAACACAACTCACGCCCAGATAGTTAGCGTGCTTCATTCAGATCATGCGCCATCAGGTACTTGTTTGAGTATGGTCACAACCACTATCTTTCCGTCTGCGAAACGAAGACGATTGATTCTCGTCTGTTCCGCAAGAAGGCTGGTGGGGTGGTGGCCAGCGATGTGCGCTCTATGGCCATAGGTGGGCAAAATACGGGTGCGGGGTGGGAGGGTCATCATGCTCGAGAAGCAAACAAAGAGCCCGACATGCAGAGGGCTGGAAAGCGGTGATTGAGCAAGATGTCAGCCATTTGTATTGTCAAGGACGAAAAATAGTCTATCCGACGACAGAGATACGAATATGTTGTGCCCGATGAAGCTTTCGAGTGGGTTGCCTAGATGCGTCCTGGCTTGTGATTTCAGATTATCGAGAGGATTGTTAGTGGTGCTGTTGAGAGGTGACAGTAACGAAGTCGTCACCCCGCGGGATGCGAGTCCGGCGACAATGATCTCTGTTGTTCTGTTCCTTGTCGACGTAGATATATATGATGCAACCCATGCACTTTCATTGCCATCGATGAAAGGTTGGATTATAACTAGAAGAAATAATTAAGTCGGTGGCAATTTTTTCGAAGAAATGAAAACAAGGTTTTTCTTTTTCCATTCGTTTCGGACGACTACTATGTATCAGGACTGCGTGGAGATAGTTTATTTCACGATCAATTCTGCTCCACCTATCAGTACCAAAGGCATCACTTCTCGCTCTCGTTGTTTCAGCCACGCCTTCCTTCTTCACGGTCAGTCCTGCTACGCCCCGAGTCGAGATCGGCTCGAGCCTTCAGAAAGCTTCTTTGCCTCTGATACTATATTTTGACTAGGGTGCAGTTGTTTCGTCATCAGCATGCATGGTTGAGTCTCCTTGATTTACTTCTCCCTTCCTTCCGTGGATGTACATGTTCGCGGCGGGCTATGTCCTTGCCCTTGTCTCCATGAGTGGCGTGCTTGTACCACCTCCTTTTCTCCGCTCTTGCTCATGAGGCAGTACCACTCACTGCGACATTTACTATGTTTGTTGTGGGTGGTCAACAGATTTTGTACCATGTGTTACGAGGCAGGTGTAACCAACCAACCAAATCACAAGAAAAAACAATCGGAAGGAAATACAGCAGTACTAGTCTACTTGTTTTGTGCGCGTCGTGCACGTCAACAGCATAGACTGCATACATTTGAACTAACAGACAGATGGAAGTGCTATGTGGTACGTACATACCCCATAGTAATACATAAATAAATTCGGCATGACGTTGCAGCAAATTTATCTTGCTCTAGTTTATTTCTGTAGACTAGCTCATGCCTACGTCGTCACCCACTGATCTCATGGTGTAGTCGGTAACACTGCAGACTCTGAATCTGCCACCCCGAGTTCGAGTCTCGGTGAGATTAGCCTTTTTCCCTGCAGGAAACCCCGACTTCCTACTCTTCTTTCTCCTCCGTTTTCTATGGTTTGCTGTTGTACTGCTGTAGCTCCACCCTCCATACTCTTGTGTCGGGTGAACCGATTCCAGCGTTTGTTTCGCGTTTTTTCATCTCTTCTGCCCTCTCGCTGTCGATTGGTTCGTTGTGTTTGACCATACAGACAGGTCAGTAGTGTGTAGTGGTCATCCCTACCACAACAGTATTGTTATTAGTCTATCGAAATCGCTCCGCTTGTGCTCGCTCAGAATCCTTGCAGAGGCAGAGTTTGTTCGATGTAAACCTATAACTAATTGTTGTAGTGTGTTCGACACTGCTGTTAGACACTATTTAGCCGTACAGCCTGCGTAATATTTATTTTATTTTATTTATTTATTTTTTCTCCCATCATTGGATTCTGTCGTCTGCCCCTCTGGCCCCTATCCTCCGCTTCTACTAGCTAGACAACCCAACCGGGGTCACATAGGAGGGGGGGGCTGGACCCCCTCCTGCGGTTCCTGCCTGGCGTATTTTTATCGCGAGAAGGGTACAGCAATCCCTTCCCTCGCGACTTACGAAGTCGATTATGGTTAACTAACAACGAGCTTTCTTTCGGCCGTTTTAAACGGACCGACTTTTTTGTCAAAATCTTCGACATTTGTCTTTCAAAAACTTTGAACCTGTGTGCAGTCATTTTAAACGTGTGACGTGGACTTGTGCAACTTGTTGTGTCAAAAAAAATGACGCCGTCCGTGAGTTGTAGCGCTCACTTCGAGACAACACACACGACACAACACAAACCGCGGAAAACACGACATCATGGACACCGACATGGATATCACGACCACCCAGCGTGGCCGGCAGACCAAAACCCCGGCGAAATTCCAGCAGACGGGCTCTCTCGGTGCCGCCGTAGGCGGTGGAGGCTTGCTCTCCAGCAAGATAGTGCTGCTGCCTGGCATCTCGGGGAACACTCATGTTACCACGGGAGGCGCTGCCGCCACCAACACTCAGAGCGAGGGTGGAGCAGGCCGCCGGCGAGGGGTAGCAACCACTTCTCCTACCCCCCCGGGAAAAGGAAACAACAAAGCGGCGGACGCGAAGCAACAACTGCAAGCCATCATGGCGGACCGCCGTTTTTCGGACGACACAGCAACAGCAGACACCATCGTCAACGTTGGCAACAGCGACGATAGCAATAGCGACAGCGACAGATGACTCACACACAACCCTAGCTGACTTTCTGCGGTGAGGGGCACTCGTGGTGCAGACGCAGCAGCCCTCGCGTGCCTCTGCAAGGGTACTTTGGAAAGTGCTCCAAATACTTAGAGAGGGTTGTCAAAAAGTTGGAACGAAGTGGAGCAAAGTTTTCGCGCCCAACTTCGTTCCAAATATTTTTGAAAAAATGGAAAAACGCCTACATACAGGTTCCATTTTTTTGACACTTTCAAAAATTTTGACAAAAAGTCGGTCCGTTTAAAACGGCCCTTTTTTGCAGCGCGTCGCTTTCATTCTAGACCAGGATTTATTTAGTGAGAAAAAAAACTCACCCTGCTGGGACTCGAACCCATGACCTGGCCCGTAATATGTGCACTGCTGTACCAAATATGTACGTTGTGTAGACTAGACTTCTAGATAGATCTAGTGCTCAATCAAGTTCTTATTTTTTTGCTCTCTCGCGGGCTGTGAGCATGATGATCTACTGTACGTACACGCACATTTTTCTTCTTGCATTGTGCCTCTTACAACAGCAATAGTTTACTGTCAGCATTTGCTACCTTGTTTGTAATAGGTGATGATGGAGTGCGAAGCAACTCACTGTGGGCCGCCGCTCGCAGAAATCTTCCACTGAGTCGGCACGGAAATAGTCTAGTCCAATGTGCCAAGTTTAAAATTTGTAATAAATCCCGCCGCACAACCGTTTCATTTTTTTTTCGTTTCTATTCGTCGACAAACTATTATGCTGTACACTTTTGTGCTGTGTACACCCTGGACGACGTAAAACTTCATCTCTCGCATTCAAATATATCGTCGCCCTGTGTGCATGAACACGACACGTGCATGATAATCAGAGTTGCCTTAACGTAGCTATAAGAACGACGACATGCCACGGTCGACGCCTGAACTTCGCCTCGAAGCGCTACCCCACGACGACTTCGAAAGCAGTCAGGGTTTTGACAACGGCCTGATCGTCGATACTGATGAGGAGTCAGAAACACCTCCTCCACACAATGAGGGCATTATACAGCGACCGAGCGCGAGACTCGTGAGTCGTCGCACCGACGACACCGATGATGGCGGCACTAGCAGCTCCAAGACTAAGCAGTCGCCGGCTGGCAGTCGGCTCTTGTCTGTGACTTCCGCTGCCCTCACTCGGGTGAAAGGCATGACCCTTCGCTCAGGAACAAGCGGCAGGGTGCTGAACCCGCGCTCAGTTACGCTAGTCTCCAGCCTCCTTTCTCCGTCGAGAGGGAAAAAGGGGGTTGATAATGATGGTGCATACGGAACCTCAGAGGAGGACAGAAGTAGAAAGGACCGGCCCTTCTCACAAGACCACGTCGAGAATGACAAAAGCGCGCCATGGGTCCAAGATCCCGGGCAAGACAATGACGGTGGCGATACTAAAAGCAACAAGCAAAAGCTCTCGGCCCTATTCGACGATGAAGTAAGCAACGCTGAAGACGGGACCGAAGAGGGAGCCAACACTTCGAGCACTTCAACAAACGACTCAAACGCCGCTACTCCGCGCTCCAAATGGGCGGCCACGCTCATGGCGTCCACCCTGGCGAGAGAGAAGGCCACAGGGAAAGCAATGATGCGAAATCAGGTTGATCTGCTGCCCCACCCGCGAGAGGCAGCGAACAAGGTTTGATGGTATTCTGGACCTACTGGGGGTAGCATCAGTTATACGAGCCTACATGTTGGTTCTGTGTACAAACAATGCAGCCACGTCCATCCATACTTAGCATGGACAGCACAAGTATTGACCAATCACTTCGAAATATCGAAAACCAACAAATGTGCACAAGTTGCACATGGTCTGTCACTCGAAAACATCCAATTCGAGACGCGAGTGCGGCTCCTCTTTGCAAAGACAAAGCGCCGACATCGTCAAGTATGCGGTGTACGCTCTTGTGCAATCTAGCGTGAAGGAGGGTACTACTGTACAGAACTGAATTAGCAATTATCTCCAAGAACCGGAATTTGAATTGAAGAGTTGCCACACGGTGCGAAGAGCTAACTTCAGCACTGCGTGCCCCTCAACGAGCTGCAACACATTATAGGAATTTCATCGACCCGCCGACCTACTTACCCCGACCCCGTTCCTTCTTCGACTAGATCGACTACCTCGTCATGGTCTGCAAGGCGGCGCAGGCTTACGCGTCCACGCAGGCTACCCGGTTGTCCAGGGTGCGTGATGGGCAGCACATGATCAACCAGCTCCGGGACGTGGCCAGCGACCTTGGCCGCCAGGCGGAGAAGATGCTCGCCGTGTACGACACGCGAGAGGTTCGGAACTCGGCGGACCGCCTCGGGGAGACCCTGAAGGGTGTGTACGACCTGCTGGGCGACGTCGAGGGCACGGCGATCATGTTCGGCAGGAAGAGGGGCTTCGGCAAGAGGGTGTCCGCCCTCGTGCACGACATCGGGACGCGGGCCAACGCGCTGCTGGCCGCGACCTCCCTGGCAATCGCAGACAGGTGACGGCCAGAAGAGACGGGGAGCAGAGGTTAGAGACGGGATGCCTTTTATAACAGGGAGCCTGTGGGATGGATGCGTGTTCCTACGTGTATACGGCTGAGTACTCTCGTCCGGTGGGCAACGTAGGCCTCTCGGTTGTTGGGGTCAAAGGTGCCGGAGTATAGCCCTTCCACAGACAACGTGGCCGAATCGACGCAAGGTTGTGTCGCGTTCATGTTGCCGGCAATCGAGGGTCGACAAGTTGTCCATTCGTGAGCTTTACACAAGGAAAAGACCCCGAGACGGCAGCGAGTGGGGGTGGGACGGCGCCTTGCCATGGGGTCTGCATGCCGACGTCCATCAGGTGGCACGCAGAAGAGTCCTGGCATGATTTTTATGTTCGTGGTCTCTCGCGTCCCTAACCTAGCTACTCGTTACACGCCATCGACTGTGCAGGCCAAACGTTCTGTACATGGCGGACACGGGAGGAGGCGATCCTCCGGCCCCGCAGCAGCAAGAGCTCTTGAAGATGTGCATAGAGGGAGACAAGGTACGCATGGTTGATATGCAGCTCGAGCGTACCCACATGTGTCTACATCACGGCTCCGAGTCCGTCTGCCTACACAGGTCTGGGGCGATGAGCCTGACGTTCTAGATCGAGTTGCATTGAAACCAGAACGGTACCATCGGTATGCGCGAGCTCTTGAACAGAAGCATGCCATTGCCGAAATCAGTGCTTCAACGAAGCAGGGATGTCTCGTTACACTCTACACCCTTTCCTGGTGCCCGCTGTTGACATCCTTGAAACGAAAAGTTCGGGACTATTAGAAACAACCAAAAATGGAAGAAGTACCTATAGGAACATGTGCAGTAACTTCGGTAGCGGTCCTCCAGCATGATCGGCGAAGAATCGGTACAGTGCACCGACCTGTTTGTGCATCTTCTCCCGCCAGCGTCACGAAAAAGATGGCACGCCCTTGTGGCGCCCATCCTCGTCAAATCAGACTCTCTCTCACTGACACCATTCTCGCCATGAGAGCGCCGCTTTCGCACCACCTTGTCTTTCCGCAACTCAAGAGTGTGCTCAAGAACATGTCGTTCTGTGAGCCTGCGCACGCACTGACAGAGTCACGCCATTCCGACGTCGACGATCGAGCTCAGAAACAACGCCTCCTTTTGCCGTCGTATGCGTGAAACAACACCACTCCCGAGACAGTTCTTCTTTGGGCGTGGCGAGAATCCAAATATGTCCAAGGCCTTCGAAGCCTACGCCTGGGCGGCGGAGCGTGGCTGCGCGGAAGCCATGTACATGATGGCGTGGATGTACAGGGTTGGAAGCGGCAGCGTTGATGCCGACGCGGAGCAGTGCCAGCGGTGGCTAGAGAGGGCGGTCGACAAGGGCTACGCGCCCGCCATGAACGACCTGGCGACGACCCTGCTCGAACAGGCGGATCGGACGGAACGTGCCCACCCGGAGCTCAAAGCAGATGTTGCCGCTGCCGACGTTACCGCTTACAACCCTACCGACGATGCTGACAGGGGACTTGGTGTAACTCGACCGCTTACGCCTGATAATCATACCAGCGGAGGATCTGAAGAAGGGTTGCCGGACGGTGGTAGTAGCGGGGACGGGGTTGGTGGTACCGGTCAGGGGGAAGGCAATTGTAAGGGGGTTGGGGGCCGGCAGGTGGAAGCGGATGAAGACTCTAGCTCGCTGCCGCCAGAGCTCGCTCAGCTGTTCGAGCAGGTGATGGAAAAGCGAAAGAGATCGATGCAGCTGCTCCAGGATGCCGCCAAAACGGGACACACGGAGGCCATGACCAACCTTGGCAACATGCAGGAGGCCATGGGCTATTTCGAAGATGCAAGGAGTTGGTATAGGTAAGGTCGTGTGAAAGAGAACGGGCTCCCTACCTTCCAGCATCCGTTATGCTCCAACTAGCGCTGGCGCCTTGCGTGATCAAGGGCTAACCACGCACCAACTGTAAACCAGGAGGCGAAAACAGAAAATCATAGGAGCCAGGAAACTCAACCCAAGCATGATGGATTAGTACGGAGAGATTTCGGGCCTGAGGTGTTGCTGGAAGTGCCTACGTTGTCTGCAGTTTCCCTTCTTCCTAGCCGTCTCCCCGCCACATCGGTTTTGCACCAAGTTCGACGCAATCGTAGTTCTTCCATCTTTGTCCTTTCCTCTCCTGCACCGACGACAAACAACGGCAAAACAGTCTCGCGGCGCATCCTTCCGAGTCAGCCAACAACCCGAGAGCCCAGAACTACCTCGGCACGCTTTTCTACGAGGGGCGAGGGGTGACGAAAGATAGAGACGAGGTGAGTTTTTTTTTTTCTTGCCGTTGGCAGCATGGACCGTATTCGCTTTGCAGTCGCAGCAACGTGCTCGGATACGAGATAATGGGGGATAAACAAGACCTAAGTTGAGTTGTGTCACAAGCTATTCGTTTGGTTCTTTGAGGAATGTGAAGTTTGAGCGATGTTTCACTGCCCACGCGTAAACCATCGATTTTCGCTTAACCAAAGCAACCAGGTTTCGTGGTAAAAGCCTGCTCGAGCTCCAGTGTACCCCCCTTGCACCATTGAATCTTTCAGGCGGTGAAATGGTTCCGCCTCAGTGCCCGACAGGGTTTCCCCCAGGCTTGCCAGAACCTCGGGATGTGCTACCAAACGGGAGCGGGAGTTGAAAAGGATCTACCGAAGGCCGTACAGTTATTCCGGCAAGCTGTGGAGGGTGGGAGGTGCGTGCACGTGGTGGGGGGGGCGGCCGGGGGGGGGATGTTTTCACGCTTGTCGTACTGAAGATAAGGCAGCGAGCCGAATGACTTGCTCGGTGTGGCCTCTGGCATGGGGGTTGTGGTGTACAGACCATGGCGCGGTGTTTGCGCGGTTGATTGGGTAAAGTTCGAGGAGGACGAGAGCAACGCGAACAAGACAAAGCTGTTGAAAACGAAACACTATTAAGCTTCCCAGACATCGGGGTTCCCCACGTGTACAGACCATGGCGCGGTGTTTGCGCGGTTGATTGGGTAAAGTTCGAGGAGTACGGGAGCAATGCGAACAAGGCAAAGCTGTTGAAAACGAAACACTATTAAGCTTCCCAGACATCGGGGTTCCCCACGTGTACAGACCATGGCGCGGTGTTTGCGCGGTTGATTGGGTAAAGTTCGAGGAGTACGGGAGCAATGCGAACAAGGCAAAGCTGTTGAAAACGAAACACTATTAAGCTTCCCAGACATCGGGGTTCCCCACGTGTACAGACCATGGCGCGGTGTTTGCGCGGTTGATTGGGTAAAGTTCGAGGAGTACGGGAGCAATGCGAACAAGGCAAAGCTGTTGAAAACGAAACACTATTAAGCTTCCCAGACATCGGGGTTCTCCACGAACGGATGTCATCTGAGGAGAAGCAGGGTAATGTACACGGTGTAATTTATTGTTGACAGGGAGTCAAAGGCCTCATGCTCGCTCTGCTTGATCTTGTATATCGCTGCAACTTGGCTATGTAGAACAAGAGTACGAACAACTTTCACCTCCTGCCCTATACGCCTGCTACGATCGAGCGCGTTACACGGCGCTCGTCATCTACAGCCACAACCTTGATAGACGAAAGCCCGGCACGACAGTTCGCAAGACTCCGCTGTCTATCCGTTCAGAAAAGAGGTGCCATGGCCACCTGCTACAACGCCGTCATCCGTCAGACATGCAGAAAACGTCCAATGACGTCCATGTTTGATTCTGTTTGTCTCCCCTCTTCTTTTACCCCGTACCACCAGCATATCCGCCACCAACAGCCTCGCATATCTGCTGGCCAGAGATGCTCTCCATACGCTTGCCGCCGCCGCCCGCCAAGCCCCCCCGGGACTGGACCAGCGCAATCTTTGCGCCAGCGTCGCCGGCACCGGGCTACACTTCGAAGACCCTTCGAGGGGGATAATGAAACCCGCCGGGCTGTCCTCCCAAGCTTCAAGCAAGGTACAGCAGTACCATGACTCACATCCCCGCTCGCCACCGCGACATGTATATACTGAGCTTACGCTAGTCGTGCTACGGATAAGCGAGTCAGGGAGCTGTGGTAAAACTTGCACCGAACGCGCGGAGTTCCAGGCGACTGGAGGAGAACTCCTGAACAGGCATGGCCACTCACGCATGTTCCTGTCGGGGTACTCCTCTAACCTCAGCCCACTCGAGACATGTTCGTCGTTTTCCATATGTCGCACCTGCTCTTCTGATTGGATGCTGACTCTTCCAGGTCTGGCGTGAAAGCACGGCGCAGCTGCGGGAGGCCGCAGACCTATTCAGGCGTGCTGCGGACAGCGGCATCGGCGACGCCTCCTACCAGCTCGGGCGGCTCTACCAGCAAGGGTTGGGGATACCACTTGACCCGGTGGCCTCGTTCGAAAACTTCTTGGCCGCTGCCGACGGCGAGGTGGTCCATCCCACGGCAGGCAAGGACGAGGACAGCAACAATGGAGTATAGCAGGAGGAGCAGGCAGGCAGGACAGAGGAGGAAGAGACAAGGGGGGGACGGACGGGGTACTCACAATTCTTTGTTGTGTTGCTTGTTCGAACCTTGGAGAAACGTTGGACCACGCTTGGCTTGAGAGAGGGATTTTAACGCACGCTTTGCGTGACACGAAAATCTGGCTTTTGCGGGGCACGGAGGCTTCCTCTGTACCCTCCTTCGGTGCCATGATGTGAAAAATGTAGCCCATTGCCCAACCCCCCGGATTTGTGCCCCTTTGTAACAGCCGCGTGTGTGGGCGATATGCTCTACACGGGGACCGGCTGTCTGCGTGACTACGGCGCGGCCTTGCGCTACTACGTTCGTGCCGCTCATGCCGGGGAGGCAACCTCCGCCAACGCTGCAGGACTGATGCACGAGCTGGGGCGCGGGGTACCGAGGAACTTGGAGGTTGCGAACTTTTGGTATCAGAAGGCCGCAACTCTGGGGTGAGAAATTTATACGCTTTGGACACATAAATTCAACGTTAGAGAAACAGGGTAGTAGCGAATGCGATGGAGACGCGAACAGAGAGCAGTACTCTTGATCTTGGACCTGGTGATGCTGTAACACAGAAAGCCGGGGAGGACAACCACGGAGCCTGCCATGCAAGCAACGGGCAGGATGGACATCTAGCCTCCAGATCGCCGAGTTTTTGTGGTAGTATTAAAGGCACGCGAACGAATAGTCCGTGCGATGAAAGAATGGGAGATTTACAAGCAGGTCAGGGAGGATGGATAAGGAGCAAGATAAATCGTCAAATGTGCCCCGATAGTGATTTGCTGCCCGTTTGTAGCCTTACGTGCGAACAAGATGGGGGGCGTTGCCTGTAATTTCTTGATACTCGCAAGAGAGCAAAAACCATTCGGACAGATAATTCCTTAATAATGATGGATGTCGACCACATCGACAAACGAGCACAAGGGGCAAGTTTGGTCTTTCGCCAGAAAAATGTTAGCTGATTGAACCGCCTTCCTCCATAAGACCCAATAAGGTGCACCATTTGATGCCCCCTACATCTTGACTGCATCTGGATCGTGGCTGCGGATTACCCCCCCAACCCCCGACGCGAACCATGGAAGTGGGGGATCGAGGAGATTGCAGTAGTGGACCAGTACACATTCCTCGGAGTAGAGATCGCAAAATATCGCTCGTGGAATGCACACATGTCCAAGGTAGCGGAAAAGGGCAAAACACGAGCAGGGAAGCTGCACCCAATACTCGCAAACCGGCACCTCGATACACGCATCAAATTGACGGTTTTGAAGAGCGTAATCGTACCGCCGCTAGAGTACGCCGGAGAAGTATGGGAAGGAAATAAGAAGGTAGTGAAAGAACTCGAGGCGGCGCAGATGAAAGCAGCGAAAACCATCCTAGGATGCTCCAGGCGCACAAGTAATGCAGCATGCAGGGCAGAATATGGGATCCAATCCCTACGGTCGGGAAGAGACGCGAGGAAGCTGAC